>CAHIKZ030004332.1:5050000-5227500 GCA_903632075.3 Acanthosepion pharaonis | reverse complement strand
TGATTCCCTGCGACCTGAAAGGATATTGCACATAAAAAGTTACTATATTCTTAATACTTGATATAATGCAAAAATATTACAATGATAAAATCGGTCAATAATTATTTATAATTATTTATACTGGGACTCATGCGTACAATTGCAAGTAATCCATAATAATATTTTACATTTTAAAATCATATATATATATTTGGTATATGAACTTTATTGAGACTGTTTCTAAATCTTTGATTCTCATTCAATCATTCCGCCTCACCGGATATCTCCTTCCGTAACACCTCTGAGGAGCACTGCACTATTTGGAAACCACAGTATTAAACACATAATAATCTACCTGATTCCAAGCTAATTTGGTTCCACATGCTATTAGCGAAAAGAACAAAGCGGATTTTTTATCCATAACCACTGTAATATAGTAACAATTCTAATTAGAACCATATGAAGCTTCATTTGACTAATTAAGCCTTAGCGCTGAAAACGTTTGTTTTATTATATACTAATGGTTACAAGCGAGAGGGGAGATGGCATCTGCTTATTTTATTACCACAGCCACAAAATCTCTTTTCACAACAGAGAAATAACTACTTCGTTACATATATCCTAACAGGTGATAAAAGATGGATTACATACGACAATGTTCAACGCAAAATCAAGTGGTTTGGCAAGGATAAATTTTCTACAACCAACCCCGAAATGGAAGAAATATAATGTTGTTTATATGATAGGATCATAGCGGTATCATTAATTTAGAGTTCTTAAAATGCAGTGAAACAATAAATGCACATTTATATGTCCAGCAGCGGGAACGTGTCTACAAAAGTTTGGTCGAAAAGAGCCATGCATTCGTCAGTAGAAAATAGTCGTTCTCCTACATGACAATGAAAGGATTAAAATGAACAAATAATTTAACCACGCTAAGAAGATTAATGGAGGATATTTACGACGAGGAAACACGCAGGTAATTTTAACAAAACAAGGTAACGAATTTATTTACGGGTTTACACGCTTGAAGTTGTGTTAGTAGCTCGTTTCCGGAAAATAAATCAGAAATTTTTAAAGTCCGTAGTTTTAACGAATTGTCATGAGGAGGAAATGTTCATACAACAGATTAAATGATCTGACAGAAAATAATATTAAAAAATGTTTAAAACAAACATAATAAAGTTCGTTGTTCGCATAAAAAAATATACGGCTGCATACGTTCAAATAGACGAAGATAGATGGTTTGAAATGCATTGGTGAGAGAAAATTCTTTGAAGTGCTGCGTGCTTGGTTAAACGCCGGTAATATAATTGGCGAATAATTTAACACTGGCAAGAAATTGAACGCTAATCTCTGATCGCAAGGGACTGAAACGAAACCTTTCACATGACTTCACTCGTCTGTTGTTAATTGTTCTGCTCATTTTATATCAAAAGGAATTTCGTATAGGCCCGCGACTTTCTTTTCTTCTTCTTCGCTCAACGGCTAATTTCTATGGAAACAAGGTTTTCATTGGTTCAAAAGCTCAACAATTTATTTTTTTCTTCTCTTTTCAACTTGATAATAACTTGAATTAAAACTTCTATGTTGAATAGAATGTTCTCCGTTGTTTCTTTTAGGGTGTTGTGTGGAAGGAAATGCAGACAGAAACGAACTGGCAATAGGTTTTATGAATCAAACAAAAACCAAACTGATAAGCAAGATAAGTAATTAATTCAATGTAGAAATGTATTTTTTGTAAAAAACAAAAAAACAGAAAAAAAACAAAACAAAAAATAAACAGACGTGTCACTCAATTTGTCGCCTGTAGAATATCTATTTATAACGTAAACAGAAAGTTTTTATAGTCAGAGTTAAATTGTGTTTAAGTGGTGTTCTATCAAGGTCATTTTCTAAAGGTTGACTTTCTTCAAATGAAGACGGAAAAAGTTGCGTGAGTGAAATGGCAGATTTTTAAAAATAAAAGTTTCTAGAAAATAATCAGCAAAGGAAAATTCAAAGAAGAACGTGGATTCTAGTAAATTTAGAACTAATAATTAATGTACTGATATTATTTTGGCACAGACAAAAACGAATGATTTTCTAAAAATTTGTTATGATTTTTCAAGAAAAAAAAGAGGAACAAGGGAGACAACTTTATTATAGTCAAGGGAGGTAAACCAAATTGTTTTTGCTCAGAAAGTAATTGTACAAAATGAGAAAAACTACTAACAAAATCTTTGTATGTTCCTGTTTGTCTCTTTATCCACCCGCGGGCGCGCACACACAGACACACACACATACATTCAATAGATTAAGTTCAGATTACTTATCTGCTGAGTCGGCTCAAGAGTCGATGATTAGCACTTCGATACAAAACTCTTGACTGGGCAACTAGATAAGTCACTTGAACCTTTCTTAATTCAATGAACACTATAGATCCAGTTCTTTATGCGGTTTTGGGTAATTTTGCTAACCTGAAAAAACTTGCAAAAATGCTAGTAATTTTCACATATTTTTTCAGATGAATTATACACACACACAGATATATATATATATATATATATATATATATATATATATATATATATATATATATATATATAATATATGTAAAGAAAGAACAGTAAGATATATAATCCGGTGTTCTTATAGATATTTTTATTTTTACAAAATAGTGCTCAATTTAAATTTACAGAGCATTAATATTATAAATTAATTGATTTAAAATATGGTTTTTTTCGCTACACAGTTCTAACCATGTTTCAAAAATGGAAGCTAAAAGCTTCGAATTTAATTTTGTAATTAAATTAAAGACATTAGTTCCATTTCATCTTCAAGCGAATTTTGGAGTAACCTATTTTTAAATTTACTGGGTTTTAAAAACACGGAAAAAAATCAATTCACGTTTCCAAGGATACAGAGAAATCCATTCATCTAGACAAGGGTTGTTTGCGAGTTCATTATCGCTGTAATTTGTTGTATCAGTTATTAGTTACGTTTTGGTAGGGGTAGGGATGTATTTTTCAATGAATTCTGACATCCGTTAAAGGCATGTCGTCTGGATTTTTTTTAAATTTATTGTTAACAGCAAAAATTATTACGGCATTTTTTTTTCTATTTTTAGAGTTAAAGATTTTTGGTGGGGGGGTTGTTTAGGTTAGAATACGTTTTATTTAACTACGATTTAAAAAAAAAATTCACTTTTAATTTTTAATATACTATATTTCTTTTTAAAACAAGTAAATGTATTAGAATCACTTACAGTATGTAAAATTATATTATGATAAAAGCAGAAACTCCTCAAAAATACTTTCCTAACAACTGAAAATTGCCGCACAAGAACTACGCAACCACCCTGACAAAAAAAAAAGCTGATAAGACCAACATTTTTGTCATCCTAAACAAATTGGATTACAATAAAAAACTTGACCACATACTCCATGATCACATAAAATTTAAAAAGCTCAACAAGAACCCGACCAACCAACTAAAATCAAAGCTTAATAAACTTATTAATGCTAAGAATGCTGAACAGAACTCCTTAAAACTCCCTAAAATTGTTGGTGATTATAGACCTGGTTACATATACGACACTATAAAAACACATAAATCTATCCTCTCCGTCCTATCATATCGCAAATTCCAACTCCTGTATATCATCTAACTAAATAGATCAACCAACTTATTACTCCCTACCTTCCAAGTAAATATAGTGTTAAGTCAACATTAGAAGTAATCCAAATCCTAAAAAGTGAAAAACCCGACAATGAAATCATAGCTTCACTTGATGTTGAAAACTTATTTACCAATGTCCCTGTTAGTGAAACTATTGACATAATTATACGAAATATATACAGTAACTCATCTTTACCCCCACTTAAAATTAATCCTAATCATTACGGAAACTACTATTAGCTTGTACTACTGAAATCCCTTTCTTTGATCATAATAATAATAATAATAATAATAATAATAATAATATATACAACGTGATGGTGTCTCCATGGGTTCAGTACTGGGCCCGACATTTAGCAATTTCTACATGTCGAACCTCGAAAATAAGATATTTGCAGATTTAAAAAAAAACATCCAGCTACCTAAGATACGTTGATGATATTCTTATGTTAGTTAAAAATACAGATGAAATACTTCAACTTCAAAAACGTTTCCAAAATATAAAATAATTCTGTCCTTAAATTCACGTATGAACTCAATACTACTAATAAAATTCCCTTCCTTGATATATTGATAAACACAAAATAATAAAAAATTTACTATTTCGCCATACAAAAAACCTACCAGCATAAATTCATGTACACTTAACTACAAGAGCGAATGCCCATATTACTACAAAATAGCAATTATAAAGAATCTAATACATCGTGCAGAAACTAATTCATCCACAAAACAGATTTTTTACAGTGAACTAAAGAATATAAAGCAAATACTTATTAATAATAGCTTTCCAAACTATATAGTTGATGAACAAATAAGATGCTTTCTTAGAAATCTCAATAATATGCAAATTGTACATAATACTGCTTCTACTAATCTCAAACAGATTAATCTCCTATATCGTAATCAAATGCATACTAATTATAAACAAGATGAAAATATACTAAAACAATTAGTAAATACTAATATATCTACAACAGATCCTAGCAAAAAAATTAAGTTAGTCATATACTACACTAAATCTAGTATATCCAACTCAATTATTCGCAATGATTCTTCTACCCCGATTAGCGATTTGCAAAAAAACAACAGTTTACAAATTCAAGTGCCCTTTAGAGATATTCCAACGAATATAATAATATTTATGTTGGTCACATCACAAACTCTTTCACGATGCTTAACACTACATTTGAATGAAAACTCTAACATTTTTAGGTATTTAAAACAACATGCCTGGACGCATACACAATTCCGTAAAATCCTTGTTGAAAACACAATTGTACTTAAACATAAAAACAATAAACAAAAACTAAAAATTCTTGAAGCTATATACATAAAACTGTTGAAACCTAACCTGAACAAAATAAACTATGAAATTTCAACAAATATTCTTAAATGTATATAATTGGTAACAGAAGAAATTGGTTTATAACAACGGTTTCCCATACTTAATACTTCTCGAATTCACTCATGAGTGAATATGTGTGGCGTCGTGAGCTGCGGTGCGATTTTCGTTTCCAGCGTCTTATATGCACGTGTTTATCGTTGCTTGGAAATCATCCATGTAAACAGAGACAGACTATCATCACAATCTTGTCCGTGTATTGCTTAATATATTGTACTGTAATTGTTATCTTTGATAATGGATTATGGAAGCCGAAAGCTAAGATTGGATTAAAAAAATGTATCTATATTCTGATTTTCTTTCTTCGTTTAATGATAATGTTATTAAGCTTATCAGATGTTATGAAAAGAATTTATATAAAATATATAGACAAAACTTGTTTATATTATTTAATGTAACATGCGTGATAAAATGCAATCGCTATATATATATCATATATATTCGATACATATATATATACATGTAAATACACATATATTTTCACGCAGTACATATAAATACATATACATTATTTATACATATATGTATAAATTATAAAAGAATATACAATATATTATATAAATACATATAAATACCTATCCTTTAAATACATATAAAACAAAACGGTACATATAAATTACAAATAAGAACATATAAATACATATGCACTGATATATAAGGTCTTCCAAAGGTATGAAAAGTATATATATACATAGTTAATATATACATATGGATATACATATATATACATATAAATATTCGAATCCATATAAATTCCGATTTGGGAAAACTAGCCGCTATACATATAAATACATATTTATATTGCATAAAATCTTACATTTTTTTTTTTAATCACAGACACTGACATTTATAATTACAATACATATTTACAGAATTATCTGTTATATATATATACAAAAAAAATTTTTATATTAATTCATATTATAAATACGTTTATATGTCATCTTCATATGTCGGATAAATACATAACATATAAATAAAAATTTTATGAAAAAACAACACAAATCATACATATACATATATATACATATAAAATACATATACATATATATACATTAAATAAATTTACATATAATTTCATTATATGTATATGAATATTGATGTAAATTACAAAAATTACATTGTAAAGAGATTCTAAAAATACAATCTTTTCAATAACATATAAATACATAAATATATATACATATAAATGGTATATATGCATAAAATCAGATATATACTCCACTGACATATAATATTGATGTGTTTTTTATCTATAAACATTTTCAACATACATGTGTAACAGGTTTTGTCTCGGTATTCAAATTTTACATATCCATAATAATACATAACTCTGATGTAAAAGTATATATAAATTAACAAAGGAAACTGTTATATGTAACATATATATATTACAGATACATAATATACATACAGTTATCCCGTATATATATTATAACTCTTAATTATTAATCATTCCATATATATATTGATTTTCAAATATATATAATGCAATAACATCAAGCGGAATGCTTCTGTCGTTTTAAACTTAACAAACATGTAGATAAGTTATATATGTCTATCCCCGGTTCACGTAGAAAACTCGGTTTTTTCAACATAGCTAGATTTAAAATTTTTTCCCTTTTAGATTGGGTTAAAAGTTTCATTATTTAAAGTTTTTTCATTCTAAATCGCTTTCAGTAAATTAATATAAAATAATAATTACCTTATAAATATATAAAAGAATTGAATAAAAATCATTATTCTTTTGCTTTATTAGGCTTTTCTTTTTCTCATATTCTTTATCTCCTCAGTAACCCCCTTGTGTCTTAGTGGCTTTATTGCTTGCTTTTGAATGAAATGATTAAAAATACCAAGACACCAGTTTACCAAAAACCCATAAACCCAGCACTTAATGATATAGAGAGTAATTCTCAAATTAGCAAAAGGTTTAGTGTCATTACTTAGATTATATATATATATATATATATATATATATATATATATATATATATATATGTAATAATAATACACACACCTCCTGTCGGTTATATATATATGAGAATCTGCCATATATATATATCAGTATATAAATATATATATATATATATATACATACATTATACATACATATATACATACATATATATAAACAAATATAGGACAAAATTTTAAAACCTAAGGATTTGAGATGAGATCACTGTTAGAAATTTGAAAATTTTGACATACTGGTAGTCGTTATCATGAAGACGAATAACATACTAAAATTTGAGAAATCATTGAAACACGATGATCATCCATAATAACATACTAAAATTTGAATCATTTTAAAAGGATAATTATGTATGTTATTCATCATCATTCATCTATTCATCATCAGGCATGTGTTTTTTTTTTCCTTATAAAATCAAAACTTGGAGACTATATACCTGTATGTCGACCGAATTTCTTTTCATTCTTCATTTCAGCTATTGAGTAAAGTCTGATGATCCAGAACCCTGTTAAAGGGTTATGGTGAAATAGAAAATTACATGGAATCTGGAACGTGGTCTGTCTTTTATTCAAACATATCTGTTCTGAATTTTTTTGATTGAAAAGGATATCATCTATCATTCCTCCTCAGGTCTACCCATACGGATTACCTAATATATTATATAAACTATATATATATATATATATATATATATATATATATATATATACATATATGTATACTTTCTTTACAGTTGGAAATTAAGATGCCTTTTAATTAATTGATTATTTTGACCTACGGATTTTAATTTTAAAATTCGTAGGATTTTCAAAGTTTTTTGTATTATTGGTGGTGCAAAAATAATGACGTAATAATGTCGTTTTTCGGCGTTAAAATACGTCAACAAACGACATTACATGTCATTATTTTGCACCAACCTAATAGTTTGTTGTGGGATACTGGTTAGTTGCGGAAAGAAAGAGAGAGAGAGAGTGCGTTAGAGGGGAAATAGTGGGAGATATGGCAGAAAAAGACACCATTACAGGAATTATATTATGGAGGTAGGAGGTCCTGGGTGGGGGGGAAGGGGGGTGAGACAGATGTGATCTATATACATCCTAATGGTCTCATGGCCAAAGTTTGATTCAACGGAACCCACTGAAATATATATATATATATATATATATATATATATATATATATATATATATATATATATTATTTGTTATGTTATCACTTCTAGTGACGCAGTGCAGATATAAGTAGATATTTTAAGAATAACATCACAATACAATTGTAAGAATACACTCGTATAATCTCAAATGCACATTTTCTGTTAGGATACATTTCGCTCTTTCAATTGTATGCGTAGAACAGCTTGAATGTACACATTTGAGCAGATTTATTTATGTGTCTGTATGTATGTGTGCAAGCGTGCCGATATGCGTGTCTGTAATCCGTAAGAAGATAGCGAGTAGCAAGAATTCATACGCCTCGTTTGGATCAGAGAAAAGTTTCTTGCTTTTTCCCACGTAATAATATCGGTGCCTACATTCTAAAAGGGAGACAACTCTACTGGTAAGCAGCAGTATGTTAATGCTCCAGGCTCCATTACACATGAGAATGGAATCATGGTTCTGGTCACCAGTGAAGTACTTGTCATGATTTCAATTCTTCCTCAAGCATTTCGTGATCAACATAATCTTTTGGGAAATATTCAAATGAAAAAAAAAAATCTTTAGAAAAAAAAAATTTAAATGACTCCAACTTTTCTGAATTTTATTTTACGCTATCGTTTTGAGAAAAGTTGTTGCGGTTAATTGCAAGCTGTGTTGTGCATCAACGTAAAAGTTGGATTATTTGAATCATTAAAGCAGTTCTGGGTATGACGATAAACTACATCCGGCAGTAAAGCTTCTTATCGGGAGATTGAAGGTTTTGAATCACTTCTTAATTGCTGTTGTTTCCATGTCCATCCTGACCCGAGGTTGTAGCACCTGTTAGGATCCCGGCTATGTGTAAATCGTGAAAACAAAAGCAAAAGAACATAAAAATACAATTTTATACAATGACCAACAATACATTTTTATCTGCAGTTGAAGGCATATCATTTGTATTTACTTAAACCCCCACAACCACCACGAGGTCAGGTTATGACATAAAGTTGGTTTAATGTGGGGAGCCCGAGCGCGTATACCCGGGCTAGGAACAAAAATTGCCCGAGCTCCTGCAACCGTCGAGCACCGATCCCTTTCTCTGGTGCAATGAGATGGCGCGGCTTCGGACAGTTGTTTCCCAGGCCGGATCCCCCTCAGTATAATTTTCCTTAGTTGCGACTCTGTTCTTCGACGGACGTGCTCATGAGCGCACTCTACCCAAAGTCAGAGTTGAGAGATGAGAAATAATGTGTGAATCGAGAGAGCAAATTACACATTTGAAGGTATATAATTATGTTTAAAATATATTTAGGTGAAGCCATAAAATGGTCTTCAAAATATTTAGATTTCGGCATTAAATAACCCCTAGAATTTGATTTACCACTAAACAAAATCAACCAAGCAATATGAAAGAACTCTTTCATGACATTAATCCATATAATATCCGACGATTTCCTAAAGAAATCAAACTTTATTCCAAAATGTAACTTCAACAAAACAACAAAAAACCCCAACACCCTCTCTAGTAATCATGTCTACATAATCATCTACTTTGTATTTAGTTGATGTGTCATTAAACAAATATAATCCTTAAATGAATTGCAGATTCTAAATGGAATTTAAATGTTTATTTTCTTAATCTTATTGTATCTATCTTTATTTTCTGATTCTAATCTCACGCAATAAGAGAAAATCCTTATTACATTTTTAGAATTAGTTTTCACGAATTACTGGCCGTCCTGGGTATGACGATAAACTACATCCAGCAGCAAGCCCTCCGATCAGGAGGTTTTGAGGAGCGAGGATCCACCTCTCAATAATTAAGCCCTAAATTGGGGTCAAAACACCATGATAGTGTAAAAATAGATTTTAATACCAGCAATACATTTTTGGAAAAGATTATTACCAGCAATGAATTTTTGAAGAAAAAATTATTACCAGCAATATGTTTTCTGAAAAAAAACGTTTTTTCTTTATCTTTATTGTGTCTGTACTTTATTGTTTGATTTTAATTTCACGCAATAAGAGCAAATCATTATTACATTTTTAGAATTCTTTGAGTTTTGCTGCCACATTTGGTCTGGTGTTCCTGTGATTTATTTAGAGATTCTTGATAAAATCCAAAGAAGAATCTGCAATGTTTTTGGTCCTGACATGACGTTTTAGCTTCAGCCACTTTCCCATTATTATAATGTAGCTTCTCTGTGCCTTTTCTGTATAGACTTTCATGGTAATTGTTCTGGTGAACTTTTCCTCTATGTCACTTAGACTTTATGAATTTAAGCGCTGTACTAGATTGACGGCAAGGTCTCATCATTTTACAGCTGTAATGGCTAGATGTAACCGTAAGTTCTATGCTAACAGTTTCTTCTGTCGCACTTTTCACACGTGGAACTCTCTTCCGGCTTTTTGCTTCCCAGTCAACTTTGATCTTTAAAAATTTAAATGCAATGTTATTCGTTATCTTCTGTCTTCTTAATTCCTGTTCTTTTATTGTTTTCACTCGTTAATGCTTTCTTTTCCTCATATTCTCTCACATTCCGTAAGCACCTTAGTGGTTTTATTTCCTTGCCTGGGGTGAAATTATTAGAAAATTGGCTGGTATCATTGATTTAGAAATAGAAATTGATAGAGATTATGATGGAGAAATAAAACAAAAAGTAAAAAAAAAAAAAAAAAAGAAATGTTTGCTTTTAATTCTATTTTACACGAATTTTGAATGGCCCAGGTTTATACGTGCTCGCCAGTATTTATTTGTGTGCATAAAATTAAAAAGAAAACGGTCTTTTACGGATTCTCAATATTTTATTCTATGAGGGAAGTTAAGCTTTCGTCTGAGGGGCCCTTTATTTCTCTCTGCCAGTATCGCTGAATTAAACACTGGCTTCGCTGCGAGCTGATATTATCACTCAGGTTCATAGCACCAGATCAGATACCGAGAACAGGTGTGGCATCGAATTACAGAATCGAGGGTCATATGTTGCAGATGTTCTGCTGGGGGTCAACAAGAAGTAGTCTGGCGTGAACCCGTAACTGCTGGTTACACTTCCGGCAAGTTTTCGTTGTTGGCCATTCCATAATTTAATTCTGATATAAATGTTCTGATAAGGGTTCCTGTATTATCCTAGTTTATTTCAGATGAACCTTCTTCTTCTATGTGCCGTGTCCCTTCAGGACTTTGGTGATCATGGCTCTCCACAAGTTCCTGTCCTTTGTAGTTCTTAATAAGTTTTGCTTTTTGTTATCGCTTCTAATTCCTGTTCCTCTATTCATTTGCACAAGCTTGTTAGGTAGGTTATACGCATTTTTACTCTGTCCCTCTTACCTTCAATCTGTCCCGTGAGTATCAAATTTTCCAAGCCGTCTTTACTCATTATATATCCTAGAAATTGCAATTGTCTCTTCCTGATGTTAAGTATAAGTGTCCTTTTTTCCAGCCTTCACTGTCATATAGGAAGACTGGCATTACATAAGAATTCGGTACTCTTATATTTGTTTGAAACGAAATTTTATCTATCTCTTAATATTTTGCTTGGCTTTTGGAAGGCATCTTTCGCTATCCAAATGCGCCTTCGGATTTCATTGTCACACTTCCCTTCATCTGTTAAAACACTTATCCAACAGTGTTACCAACTGTTATAAACACTTGTTAAAAATATTATTTCATTGTTACCTTTATTTACGTTATGAAAGAACGGGTTATTCTTACCAAGGTTTATAAATGTTGGCAATGGTTCAGTATTACCAATATTTCTGTTCAGTTTAAATAATGTTTATAAACACAGGTAACAATGAATAATGGTTGTTTTACCAATGTTCAGTGTTGCTAATGTTTTTATTTTTCTGAACATTTTTGTATTACCAATAGTGGTAATAAAAATGGTTTGGTTTTACCAAAGTATATGTTAAATGTTACAAATATCTATATTACTAAAACAGTTCAGTGTTACCAATGTTTAGGAACACTGGTTAATTTTTATGTTTTTGTTCCGTGTTATCAATGTTTATATTTTGATAATCCGTTTAGTTTTATGGATGTTGACAAACACTTGCGACACCGAAAGAATTTTTCGAATGTTTATAAATACCGGTAACACTGAACAATTGTTTAAGAGTTACGATGGTTTTCTCTACCGATGTTTACCTTCCGTGTTACCTAGGTTTATAAACACTGGTAATATTAAAACAATAGTTCAGTTTAGTAGAGATCTATATTAAACCAATGTTTAAAATCGTGAAAATAAAAATAAACAAATTTCACTGTTACCAGTGTTTATTTTTCCTGCTTTATTCTGTTGCAAACGTGGACGCTTCGCAGTAGTTTTGTGTACAGAGAGAAACAGATTTCATCTGAATGCATCTTTGCTAATAATAATTGGAAGTGTCATTTTGGTAATCATTGGTACAGATATTTTTCTTTTTGTATCAAAAAGTGTCCACTGATATGAAGTGGAGCAACTATATCGAATCAATTGCTGCATCTACAGCAAGGAAAGTTGGTTCACTGTGTCGTGCCAAATTTTCTCGCCAGAATATATCTTGCACATTTACAAATCTACTATTCATCCGTGCATTAAATATTATTGCCATATCTGGTTTGATGCTCTTCCTGTACATCTCAAGATTCTTGACAAAATTCAAAGAAGGATTTTTAATGCAATCCATACTGACTTGGCATCTTGAATTCAGTCACATTTTCATCAAAGTGACGTGGATTCCCTCGGCCTTTTCTACAAATATTTTCGATACAACTGCTCTGACGAGCTTTTTCCCCCTGGGACCCAGAATACAGGAATCAAGGTCCCACCGTTTTAACGAAATAGCCAAAAGCAACCGCCACTTCCAACAGTTTCTTTTCACGCACGCGTGAAACTCTCTTCTGTTTCTTTGCTTTCCTGATAACTACATTCTGCGTCAGTCGCCATCTTGTCTTCTTGAACCCCTTTCATTTTTTGTCCTTTCCTCAATTCTCCCGATTCTCGCTCTTCTCTTTCACTTTCGGTAAACTCCTGCTTACTAGTATCATTACCGTCTTGCCGAGACTGAAATGATTAAAAAATACAACAAAAGATTGTTTAACGCAATCAATTTAAATCAAAACATCTACCCAAACAAAATAAGCGATATTTGCTCTAGTGGTATCTCTGCACTGATTGAATTTGAAAAGAATTATGGAAGCATGTGTTATCAAAGCGGAAAAAATCTATTTGAATCCAACCTTCAAACGGATGGATGAAAACATTCAAGCGGAAGCAGATTTGCTCATACCATCTTTTCAATCATCAGTATAACAACATGGCTGCTTTGTCACAATATCGCGGGGACGATCACATATGTAAAATTAATTAACATAATTAATTAACATAAATTGAGCAATGGGCAGGGTCACATGGTCGATAGCCATATGCAATGATTCGGCCACTGCTAAGGATTCTTTCATTCATATAGGAAACGTATCACTTTAACCTGTCCTCTCAAGAGTGGGTATTTGAACATCATTAGTTTTGGTGATTAAATATTCTTCATCCTAAAGTAAAGGTAAGACTTGCTTTATTCAGTTGACAAAGTTAATACGTAATTATCTTAAGTCATTATTGTCTAATATAGTTTGATATTTGTAAATATATCCATTTTACACATCGTGTCCGGTTTAGTACCTCGGTATACTCAGCGTCATAATTAAAAAAAAAAGAAAACACTGACTTCTTGCAACCAACAGAAAGTTGGGAATGAATTTTTTGAAAGCAATATAACAACTTTGAACGTTTGTCAACTATATATGTTACCCTCTTCTTGTGCTGTGTCCAATGGCCTGTTCTTTGTAGCTCTTAATAAATTTTTGATATCTCCTTTAAACCTTTTACCGTCATCTATCTACTCAAGCTAGCTAAAGGATTACGCGTTGTTTTCCTCTGTCTTTCTTGCCTTCAATCTATCCTGTGAGTATTAAATTCTCCAAACCTTCTTTTCCCGTTATGTGCCCTAGAAATATCAACTTTCTTTCGTGATGTTAATTATAAGTATCCTTTTCCTTTCCATTGTCTCTATAACTTCGTCAATTCTCACATATTCTGCCCATGGCATTCTCATCATCCTTCTGTAGAACCACATTATCCCCTTACATTTAATAACTAATTTAATAATTAATTAATAATTTAATAATTCTTCCTCTAAACCAGTCCAGGCAGGAGGCGATTGAAATTATCGAATGAAAGATTATCTTCCCAATTTAAACATACAAAGGACATCGACAAAATCTAAATGATTAAGAAGAATTACCAGTTCTAAATGAAGTCTCTAAATTTCTGCTAAACATGGTGAATGAAATACTGTGAGGAAATAAGGAAAAGAAAAAAGAAAGAAACATTTCTTCCGTTTTGATTCATTAAAAGAAAATAATATGAACAAAAACCACAAGAATGCAAACACATTTTCACATCTTTGTTGTTGCTACAATGTTATGTCAGTCCGATTAAACTACAGGGAATTTCAAACTGGACAATGACCATTATTACTTTGAAACCTTTTCAGACGTCTATTAATACACGGTTTGTATAACGGGTCAATAGTCAAATGGATTAAACCGTTGGTTCATGAATTCGGTGACATAATAAATGTGATTTCAACTCCTAACCCGAGCAGTGTGTATTTAAAAAAAAAAAAAAAAAAAAAGGACGAAGAATAATTGAATTTGGAAACAGGACGAGCAATAACTGAGAAGTTCTAAAATTAAAAAAAGACTAGATATCCTTATGCATGGACAGAGGAACGAGAACAATCTGCCCCAGAGATTAAATAAAGGGTATAATTCGGAATTCTCTGTAGGTTAGCCGGATCGATAAGCATTTGAGGAAGGCGGGAAGGCATAACGACTGAAACGTTGGGATAACACCCTCTAATGATCAGGGCAATAATCCTAGAAATTCGGACTGAAAAGGCAAGAATGCTTTATTAACTTTCTAAACAATAAAACATGAAAGAAAAACGAACATTAATAATATGAGAAAGAAACTTTTTCCTGACCAGCACTGCTTAATAACCCCCCAACCCCCCAAAAAAGACGGTTTTTCATTTGAAATGGATCACTATATATCGTCATTCCTGGAGTTGCATTTTAACCATCATCATCATCCACTAAATTTTGACAAGGTTTTTTTTTTTTTTTTTTACACCGAAGGTCGTTTAAGATGGAGAAATATACATACTTTATTTCATAAACAGTCAAATTTAATTTGGACGTCTTCAAAATTTTAAACCACGATCACCCCGTACCAAACTGATTTTGAGCTTCCTAATTTACAGGAACCTTCTCCAGATACAGATATTTCAAAAATTGGTGCTATGTTGCCTAGATTTAATCTGTCAACATTGTATCTCTGATCAGCGTTTGGACAGATCCTGAGAAACGCAAGCTAGCTGATTAGTGATATGTCTGCTACCTCGCGAGGTCTGACTGACAGACCCGAATTTATTTGGCTGTAAAAAAGCGGTTCGGAGCAGGTGTTGGTCGGCTGTTTTTTTTTTTATTGTAAGACTGGGATATCCGGATCAATTTAGCTCGACCGCATTATTGATAACATTTCCAGACCAGTAAAACAATTTACCCCTGAGCCATACTAAAATGTGTGAAAATCGAACGTGTTGATGCAATGTCCAGTTCCACTTGCTACGAAAACCCCAGCAACAACACTTATCATGGTAAGGCTGTGATCTTATTCTACATAGTGATTTCTAAAGGAGCTCCATCCATACATGCCTCCATACACCCGTTCAAATCTTCCATACATTCTGTATAAGCAACTACTTATAATTGTATTTGTTTCTCATCAATTTACAAATATGAATTCGATTTTCTTGGTCATAGAACTAAACATATGATGCAAAGTTTTATACAGATATGGTTTTGAGGCAGTGATAATCGAAATGTCCGGCATTATTGATTCGCAAGCGATCAGACTTATTCGCCGAATAGGCCCCATGGTAACCAAACTCAACAATGGACCATTGGTACCATTCGACTGTTCCAGATGGTGTTCAGTCGCAATTATCTATTAAGTTCTATTACTTCTTCATGCACCAATGACTGTTATTGCGAAAGGTTTAGTCTATTAAAACGTATTTTGAAACCTGTTTTAGGTAACAAAGTCTTGACCACAGTAGTAACACCTTGACTGAAATATTTACCTGGGATGGAAATACATATATCTTGCAATTATTCGTTGGACATCAAGCATTAAATATCTTATGAGTATTAGTTATTAAAATGTCGTCACTTTCTCAATAATATTTGCTCTGCTGTTAAGCAGTGAGTACCTTTTGCCTCCAGAATGTCCATACTCCTTAGGGGACAATTTAATTATAAAATAATATAAAATAATATATATAGGTTAAGGTTCAAAGTTTCCCTTCTCCTAAACTGGCTACCAACCAAGAGAAATGAACTCAGTCTGCCCAGCTATATAATTAATCAAGGTTCATGCCTTCTGCAAGTGGATTAATGATTATAACTGTCATATGAAGTGTATGCGTGTAAAAAAAAAAAATTTCTTCTTTAAATATATATTAGTCTACAATTAATCCATGCTTAGAATATTTCTGCTACATATGGTCCGGTGCCCCTGCTATTTACCTTGAGCTCCTAGATAAAATCCAAGGAAGAATCAGCAATATTATTGGCCCCGATCTAACCGCTCGGTTTCAGTTGCTTTCTCACCGCCGTAAGGTTGTATCTTTTCTATAACTACTTTCATGGTAATTTTTCGGATGACCTTTTCGCTATAGTCGCTCCATAATGCCTTATGGGGAGGTTTGGTAAATATCAGCTTTTCGCTATGGTACTTTAAGTTGGGCAGTTCGCTTTTTGTATTGACCGGTAACAGACCGTTTTTCGTTCGCTACTGGTTGACTCTTTATTTGATTACACAAAAGACTCTTCAAGAAATTTTTGTTAAGTTATTATTATTATTATTATTATTATTATCTATTTTGGTTAAGTTTTTATTTTTATTTCATTTTTCTGATTTTTCAGCTAATTTTTTTTCTTTTGGTGTAACATTTACTTACTCCAGACTACAGTTTTTGTTTAAATCTCCTGTTTTTGTTTCTTTTTGTTAGAAGTTTATCTTTTTGCATTAGGACGAACCGTTTTTTTCGTAAACTTCCTTTTAACAGTTTTCTGTTTATTTTTTTTTAAATTTTTCCTATCAGCGTTTACATTTTTTTATTTTGCGAATTTATATATTTCAAACTTTATATTCGTTTTAATTTAACACTCTTCCTAAGTTGTTTTTAGTTTCTATTTACTTGGTTGTAACTCTTCAGTCGCCCTGTTTTTCCTTTCTTATTTTACATAAGGAAGGTCAAACTTATTACTTTTACTTGTATAACCAGCATTCTATTTTTGTTTCATTTTTTTGTTTATTTTAGTTATTTTTTTTTACTTTAGTAATTTCTTTTTTAATTAATTTCTTTGCAATTAATTTCTTTGCAATTATTATTTTCAATGAAATATTAATATGTTTCTGTATTTTATTAGTTATAGTTTTTGACTGAATTTTGTTTTCCATTTTCTTCCTTTTTTACTTTAGTTTCTTTATCGGGAAATAATTGTGCTAGGCTGGATTAAAAGAAAGAAAACATCACCTGCTGATTCTAGAATAATCCATCATGGCCGACCAAAGTCAGTTTGTAAAGAAAAGTCTATTTTAGGAGGCCTCGAAGTCAGACCCACCCGACAAAATAGTACAAGCCAAAAATCAAGCTATATGGTGGCCAAAAAGGGCCAAAAAATGCAGAAAACGAAAGTATGATGGCCCAAAATGGACAAAATAAGATTGATGAAATCAGTTATGAAAACTAACCCGTGGTGGTCCAAAATGGTCAAAATAAGATTAATGTAAATAGCAAAAAAAAAACAAAAAAAAAAAAAAAACAATGGAGGCTGAAAATGGCTAAGAAAAAGAAGAAAGAACATAATCAGGTGCTGCAGGTGGGGAATCGCCCTCTTTCTGAAAGTCCCCACCGAAATGTTTAATCAACATCACCGAGTTTTTGGAGAGAGCCAAATGATACACACATCTTATCAAAGATGGGCTTTTGGTGGATCTTCAAAAATTGAAGAAGGTTGAAAAACGAATTGTGTCAGTCATCGTGATCGAAAAGCGTTCGCGCAAAATTTGTCAATCTGCGAAAAAACATCGTCATCAAGTCCTTACTAAAGCGGCCGGGTGCGAGGTTTCATTACAGAGTCGGAAATCTGGGAAGCGCTGAAACTTGTTGGCCGAGAAAAAACTCTGGAATTAGATGGCTCTTCCTTACGAAATATACATAATGCAGTCGCACGTTCTTGTCCCTCTGCTGGAACTGATTTACAACTAGATGAATCAACGGTCTATACCTCAACGCTTAACCACGGTGTAATCAAATTACTGCGCAAGAACAAAAACGGTGGAGATGGGATAACAAACTTTTGTCATTTGACGATGTTAAATACAGAGTTGAAGATTTTAGTCAAGATCTTAGCCAGCCATTTGAAGACTGTCCTTTCTAGTTTTATTGACTCTAAAGGGTAGGACTATTCAGGACAGCCTTTATTTGGGACGCTTGATCATCGAGCAAGTCGACAGTGAAATCGCACTGTTTAACTTAGATTGGACCAAGTCATTCGATAGAGTTGACCATCAATTTCTGTAAGCTGTTCTTGAGTTAGCCGGTTTCGGACCATACTTTTGCACTTCGATTGAACTTCTGCATGCATTCCCTGGTGAACTGGTCGAAGTGAATAGAGTAAGATCGGAATCTTTCTTATTGTCTCGCTCAATTCGTCAGGGTTGTCCGCGTTTGCCTTTGCTTTACGTTCTTGCATCGGAACCTTTCCTTCGAAGTTAAAATCGAATCCGGTCCTTCGCGAAATTTCGTTACCTGATTCTACCGCTTCGGCCAATGCTGGTTCTTGTGTCGAGCAAGGCCGAGATTGACGAAGTCGGCAAAGGAATCAACGGCTACGTGACGGTAACAGGGGTCAAGATCAACTGTGTTAAGATTCTTTGCAACGGAATGAATGTCTTTTGGTTTTAAAAAATGCCAAGATGCTTGAAAATTGGTAGTCAGTAAGTGAAATCATGGGAATATGGTAGATACAGCAAAGTCTTGTATCCTAACTCGGTGGGCTTCTGTGGTATCATTCTGGCAATATGCTAAGCATTTTCATGAAGCAGAATTGGACATGGTCGATTAAACAATGACGGTCGCAATTTGCTTAACTGAAGTTGCATTTCATCCAATTGATTGCAGTAAGCTTCGACAGTGATACTCTGTTTAGATTCCAGAAAGTTGTAACGGATAACGCCAATGGTGGATCCCAAGACAGTCATCATAATCTTCGGTTTGTATAAATTCGGTTTGGGAAAGTGTTTGGGTCGCTCATCATTGAACCAATCAATTCCGATTGTCGTAAAGAATACATTTCTCATCGCTGGTCAGAATTGGAACTAGAAATGGATCATTCCATTTCCGAAGATGCTTCATCAGAAACATTTAAAAATATTGAACACATTTATCGAGTTTCTTCCCCCTACCAATTTTCTTGATATGGTTTGATATTGTTGAAATGGTGACACCCATTCATGGAGAGGAATGATCGCTTTCGTCCTGCCGCGACACGGTATTAAATAAAACTTTCCATTTATTAACAAGTAACCGTCATTTCTATATTCAGTTTCCAACTTGGGCTGTGAACGAAAAGGTGGAACTGGCTTTTTGCGAGCCTCTCCCCATAAATTGGCATCTGCACCACAGAGTGGCACCTTACTTTTTATGGCAGATTTCAACGTCTCCGTTGGAAAGCGTCATCAATTATGGAAGAATATTTTTGAGAGTCAGGGAATTGGAAACTGCACTGCCAACGGCACCATTCTACTGGGAATCTATGCTGCGCCTTACTCTTATGAACACACTGTTCTGACAAAAGACTAAGTATGTCACGTTTACTAAATCGATGAGCAATTCAAAGACAAGTTAGAGGAAACTACAGGAAGACGCACAAGATCAGGGCCACCAAGAACAGCCGCTAGATAAAGAAAATAGTAGAAAATCAATCACATGCCATCTCTGCGAATACATCCAAGCGACTACATCCAAGTTCAACTCCATCGTGCTACTGAAGAATTCAGAGTGTACTTGATTAAATAAACTTCCTTTTTTAATAAATCAAAGCCACACTCAACAGAAGATGGTGATCTAGCATCAATAAAAATGTATTTCAATCTTGGCTTTCACGCCTTAAAATGTCTGAAACGTCAGATCATTTTAGCAACGTGACACTAAAATATATTATAACACTTTATTTCAAACTTCCACATTCTTTTCTCGAAAAGGACCAATAATGGTACAAATACTCGAGACTCGGTTTTCACTGCTGATGTCTTAACATTACTCACAGAATTAGTGAGGCTCTTATCGACAAACAGACCTCGAGGACTATAGTATTCTTTAGTCCTAAAGTCCTGTATAATATGATTCAGTTCCTGGTAACTCATGATCCCATGGCCTGGTAGAATATTGAGCAGGGCTGGGAAACACATGATGCACAGCCCGGTGGAACATGTGTATGGCATGTACCACATTGTCCATAGCGCTGTACCACAAGAACATCGTCTAGGTCTTGGTAACGCATGGTCCAGGGCCCAGTAACTCATGATCCCACGACCCGGTAGGATATAGTCCAGGACCCGGTAACTCATGACACACAACCCGGTAGAACAAGTCAACGCCCACTAGCACATGGTAGACGGCCCTGAACCAGATGTTCAATAACCCGGTATAATATGATCCACGGCTGGGTAAATCATGGTCCACGGCCCTGTAGAACATGTCCACATCAGTAGAACGTATTACATACCACAGAACCAGATGGACAATGGTCACGCAGAGTATAGTCCAGGGCCCTGTAATTCATGGTCCACGGCGCGGTAGAACTTGTCCACACCATGTGGCACATAGTACGCGTCCCTGAAACAGATAGTCAATGGTCCAGTAGAATATGATTCAGAGCCTGGTAACACATAATCCACGGTCTGGTAGAACATGTTTTCAGCAAGATAGCACATTGTACACTCTCATTTACATCGTGTTCGATAGTCCGGTAGAACATGGTCGAGGGCACGGAAACTCATGGCCAACGGCCGTGTAGAACATGTCCACACCCGGTATATGGCATTGTAACACGTGATCGATGGCTGGGTAGAATACAGTCCAGGAGATGGAAACTCATGGTCCACGGTCCAGGTGAAATGTCCTCCTCCTGATAGCCATGAATCAAATGGTTAATTTCCCTGGAGAATATGATCCAGGGCCCGGTAACTCATGTTCCATGTCTTGGATGACCATGTCCAAGTACGTGTAGCACAGAGTACGCCGTCCTGTACCATGTGGTTGATGACCTGGTAGAATATAATCCAGGTCCGTGTACCTCATGATCCACGACATGACAGAAAATGTCCAGTCCCAATATCAAATGGTAACCCCACTCTGAGCCAGATGCTCAATGGCCCGGAAGAATATAGTCCAGAGCCAGGTACCTCATGGCCTTCGAACCGGTAGGACATGTCCTTGTCCGGTCGCACATGATACACAGCCCTGTAAAACTTCATCGATGGCTCGGTAGAATATGCTACATTTCCCGGTAACTAATGGTCCCCGGCCCGGTAGAATATATGCACGGCCAAGTAGCATATGTACACCAAACAAATCGTCAATGGCCCTTTAGAATATGATTCAGATCCCTGTAACTTATGGTCTACAACCCGGTAGAAGATATCGGCGGCCGGTATTACATGGTACACCACCCTCTAACACCATCCTTTAATATGTGGGCGATAACCCGGTAGAATATTGCCAGGGATCAGTAACTCATGTTCTACAGCTCGGTAGAACATGTCCACGTCTGCTAGTACATGTTACATTTCCCTGCCATAGATGGTCAATGTCCAGATAGATTATGCAACGCCATGTCCGGTAGATTATGGTCCAGGGCACAGTAAGACTTGGTACTACGGCCGGACAGAATATGGTCTAGGATCCTGTAACTCATCGTCCACGACTCGGTTGAACATGGTACACACCACTGAAACTGATGGTCCATGACACAGTAGAATATGGTCTACGGCCCGTTAGAATGTATCCACAACCCGGTAGCAAATGGTACACCATCCTGTACCACATGGTCAATCGCCTGGTAGAATGAGGTCCATGACACGGTAAGTTGTGTTGCCACGGCCGGATAGAATATTGCCTAGTGCCCGGTAACACACGACCCGCTAGAAGAACATGGTACACGTCCCAGTAGATTTAGGTACACAGCACTAAAACTGATGGTCAATAACCCAGTAGAATATGGTCTAGGGCCCGGTAACTGATGGTCCACAACGTGGTAGAACATATCGTCGACCCGTAGCATATAGTTACCACCCTCTAACACAAACCTCTAACACGTTCGCGATAACCTGGATGAATATGGTCCCGGGACCAATAACTCATGGTCTACGTCCCAGTAGAACGTGCCTACGGCCTGGTAGCACATGATACACGGCCCTGCACCAGGTAGTCAATGGTCAATGGCTCTGGACCATAATCTAACCACCTGGTTAGATTATGGTCCAGGACCATTTAACTCATGGTTCGGAGCCCGGTAGAACCTGTCCAAACCCAGTAGAACATCTTTGTTTTGAATATAAACAAATCTAGTGTCGCTGACAAAACTAACCTGCCCGCTCGTCTTTAAATGGACCTCCAATCGGTTGTTAATTGGGGCAAGAATTGGCTGCTCAGCTTTAACGCCTCAAAAACTAAACTACTCTCTATTAATAACCATAGAGATCATTCCCTGCTCCCTATTAGAATGTCTGATAGTCAACTTCTTGAGAGCAACTCTCTGCGTCTGCTCGGTCTCACGTTGACTGCTGACCTGAGATGGAACAAATACATTGAGTCAATTGCTTCTTCCACCGCGAGGAAAGTTGGCCCTCTGTGCCGCGCCAGGAAATTTTTCTCCCCGGAATCGATATTTCAAATATACAAATCAACCATTCGCCCTTGCATGGAGTATTGCTGCCATGGTGCACCTTCTGTTTACCTCGGAGTACTTGACAAGATCCAGAGACGGATATGTAATATAATTGGCCCTGATCTGGCATCTCGTCTACAGTTGCTCTCTCACAGACGCGCCGTCGCCTCTCTCTGTCTTTTTTTATAAATACTTTCATGGTAATTGCTCCGATGAGCTGCTTTCACTGGTTCCCGGACTTCATGAATTCAAGCGCCCTACGAGACTGGCATCCTGCTCCCACCCTTACACTGTAGAAACTTTTAAATGTAGCCGTCTCTTCTACTCCAATAGCTTCATACCTCGCACCTCTCGCCTGTGGAACACCCTTCCTTATTACTGTTTCCCCTGAGAGCTATAATCTCCAACTATTCAAATGTAATGTCAGTCGACATCTCCAGTTACCTTGATCTATCCACTATCCTTCTCCTCATCCTTTCTTCTATCACTCATATCTGCTCTCGCTCCAAATCTTCCGCAACCCCCTGCATCCTAGTGACTTCACGCCTTGCTTGGGGCGTAATGCTTAAGTTTGAATACATCATTTTCAGGAAGCTTTCTTCATCTTCGTTTTCAATAAGAAATATCTCTTCAGTTATCTTCATCATTTTTTTTCAATACAAATTTTTCGGTCACTTATGTTCATCATTGATTTGAACACAAAATTTCCGGACACTTATCTTTGTCTTTGTTTTCAATAAAAGATTTCCGAGCAGTTATTTTTTTATTTAAAATTTCAGGTCAGTGATCTTCGCCATTTTTAATACAAAATTTCCGGAAGTCATTTTTTTTTTCAATACGAAATTTCCGGTCACTCATCTTCTCGATTGATATGGATACAATATTTTCAGTCAGTTATTGTGTTATCTTTGTTTTCAATACATAATTCTCCAGACATTAATCTTCATATTTCTTTGGAAAACAAAATTTCTTGTCACTTATCAATCTTTATTTTCAATGTAAAAATTTTTTTGGAGTTTTCTTTATTTCTATTTTGAAGATAAAATTTTCGGGCAGTCATTTTCATCTTTGTGTTGAAAACAAAATTACTGGTCAGTTATGTTTACCTTTGTTTTGAATACAAAATATACGCGTAATTGTCTCCATGTTTGATTCGAACACAAAATCTTCTGGGCACATCATCTTCATCTGTGATTGGAAGTCAAAATTTCCAGGCATTTTTCTTCTTTATTTTTAACACAAAATTTCCCTGCAGTTCTCTTCATCTTTGTTTTGAATACAACATTTCCGGGCAGTTATCTTCATTTTTATTTGAAATAAAAATTTCCGGACATTGTTTTTCAAACAAAAAAAAAATGAATAAAACTGCCCGGAAAAATTGTATTCAAAACAAAGATGACGATAACTGCACAGAAATTTTGTTTTCCAAACAATGAGGAAGATACATACCGGGAAATTTTTGTATTCAAAAGAAAGATGAAGATAACTGCCCAGAAATCTTTTACTCAAACAAATATTAAGATATCTGTTCGGAAATTTTGAATTTCAATGAAGACAAATGTCCGGAAATGTGAAAGTTTTAAAAGTAGATACAATGAACAAAATGAGAATTGAAAATCAAAGTGGGACACATTAAGAGAAAAGTGTTAGTAAGAACAACAATCGAGATGATCCTAAAGAAAAATAAACAAATAAAATCGAATGGATTACTGATAAAAATTAAGACATGAAGAAAAGGAGACAAAAATCATTGCCAAGGTATGGCACAGAATATATGAATTTGCACAAATAAATTAGGAAAAAATGCAGGCAAGCTAAATAGAAATGACTCAATGAGACAATGTGTCATCAACCACAACAGGAATATTATAGTATGCACTTGACTGGTTTGTGAGATAGTAAACACTACGTATTGATAAACCCGTTATTTGGGTAATTGGAAAATATTTGACAGCAACTCGACTACAAAGAAAGAAATGAAACCAGTAAATACTTGTAACCATATAGAAACAGGAAGATATGATATTTATTGCATATAATACAATTATGGTGCAAGTCCTAAAAAGGTGGAAGGGTTGAGGCTGATCGACACTAATTATCTTATACTTAGAAAATCAGATTCACGACACATTCATTTGTTATCTCACTTTACACATTCGTTAAAAAGAAACTCATCCCTCATCATTCAATCCTACATATACCACAATACCACACACACACAGGGGACCTAAAATGCACCCCATGATATAAAAATTCTTTATGTTATAGAATTAACATATAAAAATTAAATATATGAAATCAGGGCGGAGTGGATGAACCCTAAAATATAACAAAACAAAGCAAACCGAAGCTAAATGATTTTAGTAGGACCCGTCCAACACTCAAAATAAGAGGCCGCGCTGTATTCTGTATTTGGACAGAGTCAAGAGGCCCTTTCACTAAGGGAAAAGGGATGAATAAAATGAATTTGGGTAAGGGAAAAAAAGACTGACCCAGTCGAGTTGAAAAAAAAGGGAGGCGAAAAACAAACTGGGGAGTTTGGGAATCTCGACTTTCTATCAGTTCCAATCATCATCTTGAGCTGATGTTCAAAGAATCTGATCAGATCCCGATGAGAATAGCGTTCATATTGCAGGATTTCCTCCATCTGCTTTGACACCAAAGAAACTCCAAAACTTGCAAGAATATTCTTTTCTCTGCAAGCAGAAAATACCAACTTACTAAGTCCGGCTAGAGCCAATTACACCTAAAGCAATCAGTCAATAGTAAATCTGTTTCATGCCATTCATGTAGCATATATACTTAAGAATCATTACCATTTTTTATATTTGTTTTTATTTGGATTATCAGCTACGACACCAAAAAAGAAGTCCAACACTTGCATCAATATCCTTCTGTCTGGGAACAGTAAAAAAACAACCGACAACATCCGGCTAGAGGCAATTACACCTGAAACATTCTGTCCATCGTAAAACAATCTTAGCCCTAGAATGTAGCATATATACACTAATGAAACATTACAATGTTCTATATTCGTTGATTTATTTGGATTATCTGCTATGACACCAAATTATCCAAAAGTTGCATCAGTATTCTTCTGTCTGAGAACAGTAATCAAGAACCCACTACGCCACTATAGCAAATTGGATCCCCTATTATTAAAAAAAAAAAATTAGAATAGTGTTATCTGGATTGGCTGCTATAGTGGGAAAGCGGGAAATTTTTGATCTAATTACTCAGCAAATTGGATCCCAATATCAATCTTTACAAAACTAGAATATTGTAATCTATAATTGTTTGCTGTAGTCGGGGCTTGGAGTTACTAATACATAGCAAATTCGAACCGCGTGTTAAATTTGAAAAAGCTAGAATATTTTAATCTATCATTACTTGCTGTAGTGGTGTGGGTTAACTAATGTAGAAATTGCATAGCAAACTCAGTGGGAATTAGGGAAATTTATGATGAATTTACGTAGCAAATTGAAATCCCTATATTAATTTTCATAAGATTAGGATAACGTAATTTGTTCGGTTTCTGAAGAGGGAGGGGAGAAACAACTTATGATAAATTTACATAGAACATTTAAATTCCTATATTAATTTTCATAAGATTTGGATAACTTAATCTGTTCGGTTTCTGAAGAGGGAGGGGGCACAACTTATGATGAATTTGCATAGGAAATTCGAAAGCATTTTTCAATATCAAAAATGTGTTTTCCAATTTCAAAGAAACAAAAGAAGCAAATACTTTAAATTAAAATAATTTGTGAAATAAACTTTGAGAAAAGTAAGAGAAATTAAAAAGAAAAGGAAGACATGTTTGTATCAAATAAAAGGTCCGTCTGGTATAGTATTTCCTACATTCATGTTTCAGTATCAAAAATGTAAACAAACGCATTTTAAGGCCAACAAATGTGTAGTGTCACGCCTACATTTCTTCAATTTTGATTGGTCGATTAATATATACTAAAAATAACAAGACAATTTATCGATCGCATTTCACCATACTGAATTTTTTCCTACAGTTTGCTCACAAACAAGTCTTGTTATAAAATCACTGATTGGTTCATTTTTCATATACCTTCAAAAATATATCCCGCGTTCGTGCTGGGAGCCACATATAGTAGTATAAATTTGGATACATTTCCAAAATCAGACAGTAGAGTAATAGACCACAGTAGAGTACAGAGCAGAGAAAATAGATCTCGACTACTCACTCGTGTTATTCATCCTACTCACTCCGCACGTACACACACACACACACACACAGATACAGAACCTGAATCAGTTCTATGTGAACAAACCAAGTTGAAACAACTCTGTTAGTTACAAACACACAACTGAACAATCTTCTGAAGATACATTCAATCTTAACACAGAACTCTGAACTTTATACTCAGAAAAACTTGTTTAAAAACATTTCCTAACAGATAAAGCGGACTACTTTTTTCTTCTTATTCACACATTATACAACTGCCTTGTATTTATTGTTGATTTTAATATATGTTTATTCGTTGAAACAAATTGGTTCTTCATTGTTTTTCCTTGATATTTAAAAAATGATGTATGAATGTTAAATGCTTATTCCACAGGCAGCCACATTTATCTACCAAGCAACATCCTACATTCGTAATCTCAACACTAAAGAAAGCAGTATTCTACATTGGTGACCTTCGACGTTCAAGGAATAAAAAACAACAAGAAGTGAAGTAAATTTTTTGTCCACCACGTGCGTTGAGAACATCTATCCGACATGGCCGAACAGAACGCCAGCGAAGCAACCGTGATGCTCAACTTGCCAGTCTTTGACACGACCAACGTGAATGTTTGGTTCGCCCAGTTAGAGGCTATTTTTCAAGCAAAAAAGATACAGTCCCAGATGGCACATTATGCCTATGTAGTGGAAAAACTAGCTATATTATATCTAGCTAATTGGATTCACGACTCATTCATTCATTACAATATAGCCATTTATCATATATCATTTTTATTCGTTCCTTACGTTCGATCGAGGGATTTTGAGTAAGTTTTTTCCATTTTATACTTTTTGAAATTTTGTATTTTGTTTTTAGTCGTTTATTTATAATTAAAATCTATTTGAATCTTGTTCAAATTTTCCCTCCACATTCTTTATCATTTATAATGTGTCTTTGTTTCCTGCTGCACGCCAAAGTTCACCTTTTGAGAAAATTTTGACCGAAAGTGTCCGCTCAGGGCAAAATAATGACGTCCATTCTATTTAGATATATTTTCTTCTTTGTGGTTCAAGTCTTTGTTTACACACACACACACACACACATACATACATACATACATACATACACACACACATATATATATAAATTATATCAATGAAATGAAATGATGGCGGCGGGGGAGATGACCGCGCCGAAAAACTGAAAAAGGAAAGATGTTAATAGGACCCGTCCACCCAACAAAAATAAGAGTGGCCGCTGTATTCCGTTTTCCGACAAAATCAAGAAGCTCTCTCACTAAGGAAGGAAAAAGACAAAAAAAAATATGGGCATTAAAAATCAAAATGCTAAACCAGTCGAGATAAAAAGGCAGCTAAAAAACTGGGGAGTTAGGGGATTTAGACTTGGATCATAAGAGAAAGCTTGGAACAGGCCAGGAACGACACTTCCTCACTAGGTACACTTAGAAGAACCTATCTTAACCAGGGGAGGGCTCGTTAAGAAATTGTCACGTTGTGACTTAGGATAGACTTAAATAAGAAAAACAAGGCTAGCCCCGTTCATGCAAAGCAGGTTTGCTACAGTTACTAACTTTTAACTGAAATCTGCCGATACCAACAGCTTTCTATCAGTTCTAATCTTCATCTTGGCTGATGCTCAAAGAATCTGATCAGATTCTAATGAGAATAGCGATATCATCGCAAGGTTTCTTCCATCCTCGTCGACCAAATCACCATTCGATCCGAGGCCAGCAGTGTCAGAAACATCATTCGTTTCACCACAAAATACGAGGGCGACATACTGTCACATGCGTATGTGCGATCAATGAGCACGAGCTTTTCGGGAGCGATCCGAGCCGCCTAACATAGTCCCAAAAGGGGAAGACGCCAGGAGAATGGTAGAAGGCGTGCGATGCCGATTCCTGTAAGCCAAGGTCACCCCACTGATAGTCTGGCAAAACAGCCAATCCCCATTTGAAAGCTAAGTTATTGTGAGGTAGTCGATTCTGAAACAATCGCCAGGTAAGCAAAAACTCAGGGTTGTTGAGATAATCCGTCGCTGGCGGCCAAGTCAAGAAAGAGCGCCAAGAGCGGTCGTAGAGCGGACTCTTCGCGACTTCTCAGCTAATTCACCATACAGGACTATCCTCAGCCTAGAAAGGTCACTGAACCGATGAATGACCCCCAAGGCCTACCGAAACTCGAGCAGGAAGATCCCTCTGATCTTGGGGCTTACGATGGCACTCTGCCACAGAAACAAGAATGATAGTAAGGCGAGGGCATGCGACCCCATTCAAGATTGATTCTTCTGTCAGCGCATGTAAAGTCAGAATCGAGGCATGTTGATGACTCGCCAAGTGCAGCATTCCCAACCCCCATGATACGAACGTTAGACACAGACATCTCTGTCGACGTGATTTTGTGTCTCCTTCACAAGAGAGACGAGAAGAAGCGCTCGATCACCTTCTTACATTCTTACAGACAGGAAGTACAAATAAGCAGTAAAGGATAAGAGGAAAGACGTAAGGGGAACACGTCTCAGGCCTGACCTTCAAGGACAACCTACTTCGCCGTCAAATCTCGACTGCTGCGCCGACTTTTGTCTCTACTTCTAACCAATTTTTTTTCAGTTGGAGGTCAGGTTCAACTCACATTTCGAGAATGCGAATAGAACTGTCCGCCCAACCAAAGCGCCACCGAAGATTGATCTCCTTCCAGGCACCTAACAACAAACCGGAAGACTTGTCGCTGTTAATCTTGGCCTCTAACACCTTTTTGTACTGTTCAAGTGCCTTCAGTACCATTTCAATGTCAATGAGGGATGACACAAAGGTAGATACATCGTCGGTGTATGTGGAAACACTGGCTCAAGTCCCACCAGGGACAGTGATTCCACGCAAGGCCGGACTGCACACCCTGTTCCTCAGCCGGCGAAGGAGAGGCTCCAATGCCAAAGCGTAAAGTAGGGGCAACAATGGACAAGCCTGACGCACGAAGCGAGACAGCGCAAAAGCGCACGACCAATTTACATTCACCTGTACCACAATACTGGTGGAGAGAAGCAAGAGGCTGGCAGAAGGTGGGTTCAAACCCGACAACCTGCAGAACAACAGTTAGGTACCGATGGTCGAAACTATCAAATGCCTTGGACTGATCCAAATTGATCAGTATGGTTTGCTCATCATCTCAAACAACAGAAAAATATTCACTGAGGAGATATTTCAAATAACTTAAATACTGCTGAATGGTCAAATCTAATTTGGCAGTAATGAAAATAAGCTACCGCCGCGGCTTAAAACACATCCATTAAGCCGAAGAGTAAAAGTCTAATTTGTTAGCCAAGGATGAGGAGTTCAGTCCTAGGTAGGAGTCAGCATAGTTAACAAAAACATATGGCAAAAATGGTCTTGCTATGTTATTTAGGTGGAATTATGATATTAAAATATTCAATAAAAATTTTTAATGATACCATCAATGATTGATTTTTAAAATTTTAGATGACTCTAGACAAAAAAATAAATAAATAAAAATAAAAAATCTTCCGCTGAATTTTTATAATTTTTCAGTAAATTTATCCTGAATCAATACAGTTTATACAGAAAATATTTCTTATTGGAAATTTACAGTTTTTTAAATCGTGTTTTATTTTTAAATTAAATTATTTAGTTTACAATCCATTCTGCAACATGACTCAGCTTCTTCGGCGTATCTTATTGTTTGTGGGAGAGAAGACTGATGTCGTCTTCAAAGTCCAGATCTTCCAGCAGCTTCGTGAAGGTCCACTGTAAACCAGTTCTCTCCCTGCCGTAGCCTGCTGCATTATATCCCAGGATATCCCAGCCAAGCGGTATCAATTCCTGTCGGGTCATCAAAGAGAAATGAGGTCTGGCGTTGTCTTGATGAAAAAGGACACCTTTCTAGTTGGCAAATACCAGACGCTTTTCATTATCTGTTTGTTTTAATCGGTCCATTTAAAACAGTTTGTCGGATTTCTGCATCTGAATTTGTGGAAGGAGCTCATAATACAAAATTCCTTTCCAATTCCACCAGATACACTGCATCAGATTCTTCGGCTGCCGATTTTGAAGTGATTAATGATGGTTCATTTCGTTTTTTTTCCTAAACTTTTTCGATTCATATTGTTGTAAACAATTTATTTTTCATCGCGTGTGATCGTTCTCTCGACTAAATTGGTCGTTTTTGTTTCGTTTGAGCAGAGGGATGCAGATGAAAATACAGTCCGTTATGTTTTTGTTTTTTTTGTGAAATCTTCAGGACCAATTCACGTAATCAAGTGTTTTCAGATGCCTTACAACGCTTACAGGAGTTATGTTGAAGATCTATGTGAAGTGAACCTAGATTATTGTTAATGAAGATTTTGATTTGATCATCAACAACCGGCGGCCTATTAGAACTTTTTCGGTCTTCCTGATCAAAATTTTCAGTACTCTAAGCTATGGCACCGTCTTCATAAACGGAAGATTTTTTTTTGCGCTTTGTGCAGCGTTTGTTTTCTTAGTTTTTTATTCCGGAAATAAAAGAACATTAAACGATGAAAGGGGATCTTATTTTCCTTCATGTTCACTTTTAATGTAAAAGCATTCACAACGAATCTACTTGTGGAAATTTCACATTTCAGAATATGTCTATATATCCGAAATTTCAGTCACGTGCGAAGCGAAATCAGACCTTCAAATGTCACATATTGAGAATTTTTCCATGCCAAATTTTGCCAGCTTCATTACGTACACTAGTACTTAACCTGTAAAATATTAGTAGTAACATTTACTAAACTATGAACATTTTTGTATTAGACACATGTTGATTTTGATGAATATTTCAATTAAAACTCTTTATTATGAAAAGATACAACAGCCAAAAATCAACTGACACCCACTTTTACATATGAAACATTTCTAAAAATATAAATTAAATTCAGTTTTAAATTTTATCACACGTATTAGCAGTTTATTTGCTATATAATTTATAACAATGGCGATATAAATTTATTAATTTTTAAATAGGGTACAATTTATAAAATTAAGGAAAATAATGTGTTTTTTAATTTTTTTTCCGGTTGGTTACAACGTCATTTAATCTCAATCTGGTTTGATTTGGTTTATTTTGTTTTACGGCATATCAACCTCGTTATTTAATGCCGACAAGATTTTTAGGATAGATTCGTATGAATAGAATATGTGTTATTTGGTTTAGATTGGTTTGGGGTCGTTTGTTTTACGACATATCAACCTCAATGGGTTATTTAATGCCAGCAAAATTTTTAGGATAGATTCGTATGAATAGAATATGTGTTATTTGGTTTAGATTGGTTTGGGGTCGTTTGTTTTACGGCATATCAACCCCAATGGGTTATTTAATGCCAGCAAGATTTTTAGGATAGATTCGTATGAATAGAATAGGTATTCTTTGGTTTAGATTGGTTTGGGGTCGTTTGTTTTACGGCATATCAACCTCAATGGGTTATTTAATGCCAGCAAGTTTTTTAGGATAGATTCGTATGAATAGAATATGTATTCTTTGGTTTAGATTGGTTTCGTTTATTTTGCCCCACAACACACCAACCACAATGGGCTACTCAATATCGACAAAATTCTTTTTTTGCTGGTAATATTTTGTTTTGTCAAAAATCTGTTTCTGGTAATATATTTCCTTCAAAATTGTATTGCTGGTAATATTTTTTCGAAAAAGTACTACTGGTAATAGTTAACTATTTGCCCATAGCTGGGACCCTAACAGGTGCTACCACCCCGGGTCATGGTGGACCTGGGAACACCAGCAATTAAGAGGTGGTTCCACGCTCCTCAAAACTTCCTGATCACTTGCTGCTGGACATAGTTTATCGTCTTACCCAGGACGTGGGTGTAGTTTAACGTCTTACTTAGGACGAATCTCATTCTGATAATATATATATATATATATATATATATATATATATATATATATATATATATATATATTTTCTTTGGAAGAAATTGCAAAAATATAATATTGTTTTCGTAAGTGATAATCGACAAATACATTTGCGATACTTTGAATACTTTCTGTTTCAGAAGAGAAATCTCCACCGTTAAAGAATTAAAGAAAACAAAAATATTTCGATTTTATTATATACTGAACTTTAACGTTAACTGGGTAAGAATTTGACAAATTTTACTCTGGAAAATCTGACATATTGTCATACCGAAAGAATTACGCACAAACCCACAGAATTAAAATCGTTTTACCAGATTCATCTTCCGTAAATATGAATCCAATTCAATTATTTACAAAACTTAATTGTTCTTTTCTTACCTGTCTATATTTATGAGACGAGGTATTCTAATTATTTACATTGTTCAGACTGTTGTCCTTATCTTTATTGCCATATACACGGTGTTTCAACCGCTTTACGCTCCAGTCTTCTTCAGATGATTGGAATTTCGAACTGAAACTTTTATTTCGTGCACCCGGGTTGATTGTTTTAGATCCACTTGTCAGGCCTTTTCCGAATGTCTCATTTATCTCCCTTTAACTCAACTCTCTAAGTTTTTGTTCACCCCTGCAGTCACCAGGTATTGAACTCACAACTCTTTGGGTCAAGTCACTGGTTCCAGCCAACGCTATTATTCACTGGACTATGTGTTCTTGAGGACGAAACGACCGAAACGTCCTGAGTATGGCAATAAAGTTGAGGACAACAGTCCGAACAGTGTAAATAATTACAATACGTCATCTTAGAAATATAGACAGATCCTGAAGAAAGCCGGAGCGTACAACGGCTGAAACGTCGTGAATATGGCAATAACTTTGAGGACAACAGCCCGAACAATGTAAATATCTAAATATTATCCTTTGATTATCCAGATAAAGTTGGGAAAATCTAAAAATGTTCCTCTGATCTACTTTCTCAACAATAACAATAAAAATGTTTGCCAAGATTTCAAAAGGTATGTTTTCTTTTCTACAAAAAAAAAAAAAAAATAATAATATTATCCTAATTCATTAACTGTTGGAAAATGTCATGCACTTTTTTCTTTTCAAGAAAGTCAATATATTTGCATATACATAATTCAAGAACGAATTTAAATTCAGCGCCTGATCATCTCTTTAGACAGCTGTTGATTTAATTTCGGACAGTAAAAATAAAAGGTAACATTTAATTTATTAAGCAGTGAAAATATTTCAGGTGCCTATTTCATCTTCCTGGAAGCTGTAATTAACCAGAGAGTAGGTTGTAAACTTTATTTCTCTCTCAACAGCAGTTACGACCAGACTACAACGTAGATGTCAGTGAGCCCAAACCAAGTCACTCTAGTAAGTCACTTTTACCACCACTCTTTATAGATAAACAAAAGATTTTTCTCATTCGATTTGACAGTACGAACTCATAAAAGTTATCTTTCTTTTCTTTTGAATACATTTGTGTTTGTAGACACTTATTGTGAACGAATCGTCCGTCATTAATATAAAATGCACTTGTTACTATGTATCCAATCTATAGGTGCTGTTTTGCAGCACAAGATTGACGGCCAGTAAAAGTCAGTTTACTTCTTTTCTAGGTAATGGTTATTTATGGAGGCTGAATAGCAGCTTATTCGGCGGTATGATATTTCCCCAATTATTGGAGGAGCACATCTTCCAATTCGCTTTCCAATGAACTTCTAACAAATATTCATCGCGGGATATAAGATATTTGGATTATCTAATCCAGTTTGTTTCGTTTTATTAAATGTTGAAAACATTCCTTTGTATACTAGATCTCGGGGCATCAATTCCCTTCTTTTGGATCCTTGTCGGAATATCAGCGATTCTTTAAAGATGAGTGGAACAATTAGCAACTACAAACGTTTCTCTGTGAATTACACTTCGTCCTTCAAACTGATAAAATTAATGTTCCTAACGCCAACCTGTCGACAAGGCCTTTTGTTACTGAGTTATTTGCGGTGATGTTTTTCTTCACATCCCGTAAATTGTTACGTCCTCGTGTTAACGCCTCCATCGAGCTCGTCTCAAACACACGAGTTTGGATGCATATGAAATCAGAATTTCGGCTTTGAGCAAAGACCCGTGTTCAATGTTAATAATTTAAAGTTAGAAGACACGCTCATGTACCTTGTAGGTTTATTTTCCGCCACTTAATGACCGGTTCACACATGTGCACTTCGAAATTACGGGACTCTTACTCCCTCTGTAAAGGATACATATTTGTTAACATGTTTTTTTCTTGGCAAATATATCCAAAAATACTGTTTGGATGAGTATGCCATTTTGGAGCACCAGCTGTTACCATATACATAGTTCGACAATTCAAATTTGGTTTAATTGGTCAGTAACAGGAGAAGAAACGGTAATTGCAAGTCCAATGTTGGATGAATTCCTGCTCAATATTGTATATCACAAGATTAAATACATTTCCTTGAAGGCTTATCTTAATAGTTGGATAAAGCATGCGTCTTACACAGTGTAAAACCAGTGCTAATCTTCCTATTAAATCTATTCTAAATTCAATATGAATTTCTGGCTTGTAAATATTGCATGTTATGAATTGGCAAATACAGTAGTTAAAGATTCTAAGATTTACCTAAATTTGATGTACAGTGTAACCCGGATATAAGAGAGTTGTCGGGACCGGAGAAGAAGTCTCTTATATCCGGGTTTCTCTATAATTTGGGACCAGGTTTCTCCGGGTTTCTCTTATATCCGGGTTTACACTGTATTTTCTTTGTCATACTTGTAAATCAGGTGGTGGCATAAAACAAAGCTTAATATTAGATGTAATGTTTATATCTAGACTTTTGTATGTTCCTTAACTAACACCTGACAAATCTAGACACGACCTTACTGCTTTTTAATGAGTTTTCTTTTTACATTAAGTGACCACGACAAATTTTAAAATGAATTTCATTATTCAGTGTTCCTTTTTTTTTTTTTTAACACATAATCTAAGGAGTTATGTAGATATTGGATTACAAGCCTCGAATTTACTGTTAGTTTTAATTTTTTTCAATAATCAGTAGGTTTGTAAAACGTTTTCCGAGCACAACCGAGGTGCTTAAATAGTAAATACTTGAACTACCAATATTTCATTGTGATCACATTGTATATTTATGCAATAAATATATCCCGAACATTTTTATCAAAGGTTGATAAGAAAATTTTATTGCGAAGTCATTGACTTACGTAATAAAATCAGACAGTGTGTATAATATACTATCATGGATAGAGCGTATGTAAATATAAAAGTGGAAACACCCAGCGACTAAAGTCTGTTTAGTACTTGAATGCAATCTTCAGACTAAGCGTGTTTTTAGTCTTGACTATTTAAGCAGAAACAAAACATTTATAAATTTATTTGTTGAACCTGTTTCACTTGTCCAATCATTGCGTGACGGTATATATAACATTCTCGAAGGACATGGTGTCAAGAGACTGAAGAGATCCTTGCATCGCTGCAGTAACAGTCATGTGTGTGAAACACTGGTAAATGTCGTCTAAGAGACAGAAAATAGTCCATAATTAAATGTTCGTAATAGTCTGAAGATTTCGACCGAGAAAATCATATTCAATTAAGCAAAGCATTAGAAAGAGAAAATAGATTTTCTTTCATATAACACATGACATGCGATATTCATAAATCCAGAAATTCATATTAAATCAGAGAAAAAAGTAAAAATAATAATAAAAAAACCCTATTAATCCGGCGTACAAGACGCATATTTTGCAAGGTTCATAAATTGTGTAAGAGAACCCATAGAAGAAAGATTAAATTCCGCATCATCCTTATGTAACGGGTATATAAACCCGAGAATTCAATTAAATTTAAGAGAACTTTGAAAAGAAATATAACTTCCATGTCTTCTGGCTTATAAGAGCGAAGGGCTTAAATATTGCTAAATCCAGCAACTTATCCGAAATTGAATGAAACCCTAGAAGAAAAATTACATTCTGTAATTACCAACGTATAAGACGCAAGATTCGCAAGTTTAATATATCCAGTAAATGATCCTTAGCTTAAGAGAACCCTTAGAAAAATAAAATGAACATACCGTATTTTCCGACAAGTAAGAAGGAAAGTTTGCAAGCATAGTATTGTTATGACAAAAGTAAGCAGGTGAAGGCTTTCAGAAAGCTTTATGCAACTGAAAATACAAGGTTCACCTATAGTGTCCTTTTATAGTCCCAGTAAACAGAAATAGCTCTCTCTCAAAGAGGAGCATAACGAAACAAGAGGAGACCACTCTTGATTATTCATAACATGTATATCCAGCAATACATTTACATAAAAGTGACCTTAAAAGTAAAAGCACATTCAGTTTTGTCCAGCGTGGAAGGCGGAAGGTTTTCAAGGATAAAACATTCAACAAATCATCCTAAAGCAAGATAGCCTTGAGAAGAAAAAAGAAATTTTGTCTCTGCTTAGTAAGGAGCAGATTTTTAAAGTTACTACATCCAGAATTTCATCTTAAAGAGCCATTAGAAGAAAAAGAAAATACTGTATTTTCCAGCGAATAAGATTTGACATTTTTGAAGGTTAGTACATCTGAATGTAAGAGAACACTAAGTAAGAAAAATCATATCCTGAATTGTCTGGTGATTAAAGCGGAAGTTTCTCAAGATTATTACATCGAGCAATTCATCTTAAATAACAGTGACCTTTAAAGGTGGTGGGGGAATCAGTTTTATCTAGTGAGGAAACGGAAAGTTTGCAAGAAATTCATCTTAAATTATCTCTTACCTTAAGATGAAAAACTAAGCAAATAATGCATTTCCCGGCGTGTGAAGCAGCAGATTTGAAAGTTTTGTGCATCTAGAAATTAATCTCAAATAAGATTTGGCATCTCCACTAATTCAGTATACGTAAGGTTTCAAATGATTTTTTAAATAATTAAAAACCATTATTGAAGACTTCACTTTAGCTTTAATTGAAAGCTAAAGGATATAAAATATTTTATTTCTAGTAAGGAAAATATTCTGTGATCAATTTCAAACAAATTGATCGGAATCGATTTTCTTTTATTAAAATCGATCAAAACACATCATTTTTTACACCTTTTTAGACAAAAGTTAATTCTGCGTTTTAAAAATGTTGCAAAACCAAAATATATATTTCTGAAACGTTATTGGAGGAAAATTAGCAAGATTAATGCCAAATTAATCTGATTTGTAAACAAATATTACTTATAGTATAAAATTTTGTATACAAACATTTCTTAAACTACGGGGCCTGGTTTTTCTGACGTGTTAATCGATTTTCATTCGATTGACAACCGAACGTCTACATTTTTAAGTATGGTGTAACAGATGATAAAATTTGAGTGTTTATTTTTAGCCATAAGGGGGGACAACTCTTAAAATACGTGACCTGTAAATACTAGATTTATCGATTTGTACATCCATACATCAATCTGCACGTAATCACACATACAAAAACAAATCGAAATTCTTTAAAATATTTTGGGTTGTCAGATTGCAATAAGTTTTACAATATATAAAGAGTAAATATAGTTTTACTCAATAACAATATTTCCTAAGAATTATTTCATTGAAAATGAATTTAAAAATATGTAGATCTTTATAAATTATTCAATCTAAAATTGTAAAAAAATGAAAACCAATCTTGTAAAAATTCATTTTTCATCGAAATTTTCTTCAGATAATATTGTCTTTAATATATATTCTTCATAAAAACAATTAAAACCTTCTCTAATTAAGTAATGTTTTTGATTTATTGCATTTTTTATTTTTCGATTCAGCACAGATTTTTGGTAAGACGGGATCCGATTTTGCAAAAAACTCAGTAATTGTAAATTCTTCAAAGAATTCTTCTTTCAACTAATATAGTCGCTAAAATTTCTCGAAGTTTTCATCAAATTATGAAAAGTTTGCGAAGATATTCTGAAGTGGTAACTCATGCTAAAGTACCCGAGGTCTAAAAAAAAAGAAAAACAATCAAATTCTGCTTTTACAGCGTATAAGGCGACTGATTCGCAAGGTTTATACATCCAGTATCGTATCTTAAAATAAGTGAGATCTGAGAAGAAAGCAAAAATACTCCGTCTATCCGCTGAGTAAGGTGAAAGACTTGAACAGTTACGACAACCAACGGTTCCATTTTCAGTAAGAGAAGCCTTAGAAAAAAAGAAGAAGCAAATTCTGTTTTATTGATTGTTATGGTCGGAAGATTTGCAATTTTAATAAATCCAAGGATTTATCTTCTATATATAAATAAATAAATAGCAAAATTTGTCTGTCCGCTTGTATGTCTGAACCCCACCATTAACTCGGGCCACGAAATTGCTCTACAGAGATATATTATACATTTTTATAATCAGCATGATCCAGAGATTGAAAGTCTGCCCTGCATCTGGTGCCTGAAAATCCAGCATTGGGATTTGTGTCGGGATGAGGAGGAAACATTTAAAAATTCAAATTTTATGGCACAGTGGATAAAGGCGTTGTTTAGATCCAGTGACAGGACCCAAAGAGTGTGAGTTCAATACCCGATTAAGGCAGTGGAGAAATTTCAGAGGGAAATTAACAGTCGAGAACTGATAACTGACACACATTAGATATGGCATGTGGAACTAGAACAGTCTACCTCAGTGAGTGAAATAAAGGGTTCAGTTCGACATTACAACCATCTGAAGAAGGCCGGAGCGCACAACGGCCGAAACGTAATAAATATGGCGATATAGATGAGAACAATAGTCTGAATAATATAAATAATGTACATAATACCTCATCTCAGAAAAATTAGACAGATACTGAAAATAATGTTATTTTATAAGTTTTTAATTTATACTGAGATTCATGTAACAAAAAGTTTATTTTTGTTGTTTTAAATTCTGTATAAAATATCTCCATAACTTTGTGAATTGAGGAAATCAATTTTATTTCTTCAAAATACTAAGGAATCAGAGTTAAGGTGAGAGGTTTCATGACATTAGATTTTGAAGTACTGCAGAGTTTGTGATTTTCAGCCTGAATTCGAATTTCAGTAAAATCGGAATTCGGGCCGGGATTGCACTTATACCACGAATTAAACTTAAAGTGAAGTTTTGAAATCCCATGGAGTGAATTGTGTATTACAGGATATTTCTTTAAAATTATCATTGCAGTTTTCTAAACTAGACCAGAGGTCCCTTTCGTTATGGGTCGGAGTCCCAATTAACTTCCCACACGAGCTAGATTAAAAGCCCACGCGCAGTGCGGCTTTTAAGCTAGGTTTAAATTATAGAGCCATTACAAGAAGAAATTATGCATTTGCCGACGTATAAGATTGAGATTTTTAAGGTTAGTATATCCAGAAATTCATCTAAAATGCCCTTAGAAGGAAAAAGTAAATTTTGCATTGTCCGCCAAGTAAAGCAACATTTTTGTAATAAAATATATACAGCATTTCATCTTAAATACTTGTGATCTTAAGAGAGAAAAAGCATATTTGTGTCCGGCGGGGAATTTTTCCCAATAATAAATTGAGCAAGACAACTCTTAGCAGAAAAAAAATTCTGTGTATTCTACTGTGCATGACGGAAAGGTTTCGTTATTAAACATTTAGAAAGGCATCTTGAAATAAGTGAGAACATCAAATAAAAAGAAAATAATCTATATTCTGGCGATAAAGTGAAGGTTTTGTAAGGTTAATAATATCAGCATTTCATTTTAGAAATAAATGCGCCTTAAGAAGGAAAATATTTGCGAGGAAGCGTTGCAATTTTAATGCAAGCAGAAAGTACGCCATAAAGTAAGAGAAAAATAACGAATTATTTTTCCGGTGAGTCAGGCGGGAGATTTTCATCCAGAATTTCATCTTGAAATAGGAGAGACCTTAGAAGAAGAAAAAACAAATTCTATATTTTTTGATGAGTAAGGCGGAAGTCTTAGGTTAATACATCCTGAAATTCCTCTTAAAGAATGAGGGACCTAAAAATAATAATAAAAATAAAAATTATAAATAAAAGTAAACCTTAGTATTATCTAACGGAAATGTCGGTGAGTTATTTAAAAATAAGATAGCCATATGAAGGCGAAAGTAAATTCTGCTTTTTCCGACGAGGAAGTCCCGAGATGCATTAAACATTTCCTCTCAGATCCATAATGCAATTTATAAACGATCCCTTAAATGAAAGAAATCAAATGCAGTATTTTACGGTGATTAAGGCGTAAGTTTTGTGAGATGAATACATCTAGCAATTCATTTTAAAGTGAGTTGTGAGAAGAAAAAAAATCGGAAATTTTCCAACACTTAAGGCGGAATCTTTGCAATGTTAAAACATCCAGTCATCTTTAAATAAGAGGACTCTTAGAAAATAATCATTCTCTGATTTGAATTATCTCGACAAATTTCGCCTCTTGGCGAATTTTGCCGATTTCGGATCGCTTCTCGGCCTTTCGTTGAGATTTGATCACGGCTACGACTAGTTTGGACTGGCTTCGGCCTGGACCAGCTAAGACAAGCCATGGCCAGCTTTGACTAAGCTCTGACCAGCTTGGACATGCTATGACCAGTTTTGGACCTGTGGCCCTTGAGTGGAAACACTCGGGTCTCCCACGTTAAACTGACCTTGTGTCACATCCTGACCCCGTGGGAGTCAAGTAAATACCTCTCTGATTTGAATTCGGGACTTTCAAAAGTTTCTCTTAAGGTAAATCTTTGATAAATTCTGTATTTTTCAATGAGAAACGATAAAAATTGCAAATTCTGTATTTTTTGGCGACTACTTCCGTTTTACAAAGCAAGTCGACATCAAATGAAAGTCTCACAGAAAAAAAAAGTAAATTCTGTTTTCTGGCAAGTAAGGTGGAAGATTTACAAGAATAATACATTTAACAAGTCAACTTAACCCTAGAACACTAACCATAAATTAAAGTTACACTATCACTAACCATGGGTATAACATACCCAATTTTGAAAATATCAAAAAAATATTAAATATAAATCTTTATTTGAAATATTTTACACGAAGGCACTTCAAACTTTGTACTTTGAGTTAACATTAATAGGAACTGAAAAACATTTAGGTAAGAAAATCAGGTATTGAAAATTGTAATTAAAAGTAGGAAAATTTGCGCTGGGTACTATATACCCATGGTTAGTGTTCTAGGGTTAATGTCAGTGAATCATTATAATTCTGTATCATCTGACGTATGAGGCAGACGTTTGCAAATATAATACACCCAGCAATTACTTTGAAGGAAACAGCCCAAAGAAAACAAATTATTATAATAATAATTTGTGTTGTTTTGTTTTTTTTTAATAGGCAGGCGTTCTACCACGTTAATACAATCAGATTTGCACTTTAAAATAAGAGAGACCTTACAAGAAAAAGGTAGATTTTATATATTCTGACGAGAAAGACTGAAAACTTACAAGATCAATACATAGAGCAATTTATTTAAAGCTGAAAGAGAATTTAGTAGAAAATTTTATATTCTTCATTTTACGATTTGGGAGGGAGATTTGGAAGGTTAATACATCCAGAAATTCACATTAAATTAAAAAGGATCATCCAGTATCTTATCCGAAAGGAAAGGAGCCGAGATTTAAAAGAAAAAAGAATTTGGTCTTTTTCGACAAATTAAATGGATGCTTTGCACGTCTAATAATTCATTTAAAAATAAGAGCCTTTCGAAGAAAAAAGGAAATTCTATATTTTTCGGCGAGTAAAACGGAAGTTTTGCAAGTATAATACATCCTGCAATTCATCTTAAAGTAAGAGTGATTAAAGAATTAAAATATATTTTCTGTATTTTCTAGTGAGTAGAACAGAAGAAATGGAAGGTTTTTTTTTCCAGAGATCCATCTTAAATTGAAAGAGCCTTTCGACCTGTTGTGTGGGAACCTACCACCCCTCTTGAAGATGAACTCGTCTACAAACAAGGACGTAAAATAGTGGCATGTAAAAAGACAGTGACGAAGAAGTTCTGAGCTGAGTTAGTTATAGACTACTCAGGCGATATCTGTACCAACTTACCAACCGAATAAACCCCATTTTATTGTTACATGTTATTTGGCGTTTGTCTTTATTAACCACAAATTAACATCATAACAGACCATAAAAGACAATTCTGTATTTTACAGCGTTAATGAATCGGAGATTAAGCAAAAGAGCACTTACAAGAAGACACCAAATGCTTTACTTTCCGGTAAAAGATGCAGAAGTTTTACGAGGTTAGAAATTTATCATTATGCAAAACAAAACAAAAAAAAAATATAGAAAGAGAAAAGAATATTTTATATTTCCCAGGGCATGAAACATGTTTTGGACGGTCAATGCATTCAAAAAAAACCCTAAAAGGAAGATAGACCTCAGAAAAAAAGTAAATTCAGTATTTTCCGGCAAGAAAGGCGAACATTTTGCAATGTTACATCCAGCAATTCATTTTAATATAAGAAATCTTTTAAAAGAAAAAAATTCGGTATTATCCGTTACTGACAAAGCCAGTATTACATCGTAAATCAGTGTGTGCGTAAAATCAAAATGTACATTTACCTTTGTCCAGTCGGGAGGGTGTAAGATTTGAAATGGTAATACACCCTGCAACTCATACTAAAGTAAAAGATCTCTTAGAAGAAAGGAGAACATTTTGTATTTTCCGGTGTATCAGGCGGAAGATTTGCGTGGGTAATTCATTCAAGAATTCATCTTCATGTAAATGAGATCTTAGAAATCAAAGTTTGCGCATTCCAAGGAGGTAGACAGATGTTTCGTAAGGTTAATATACCCAGAAAATTATCTTAAAATAAAAGATTCCTTAGAGGGAAAGAAAACATTCTATATTTTCCAGCAAGTAAGGTGTAATATTTCAAGGTTAATATATCCAGAATATCAGCTTAGAGTACAGAAAAATCCGATGAAAAAACAAATTTTGTATTTTATATCGGGTAAGGCGGTATTTTGCTATGTTAGTACTTGCAGCTATTCATCTTAAAATGCGGAATTGCTTAGAAGAATGAAGCAGACTCGCTATTTTCTAGTGAGAAGATGGAAGCGTTAAGAGTTTAATACATTCAGAAATTCATTTTCAAATAAGAGGCAGAACAGTTAGAATTGATAGGTAACATTGATATATTTATTATGTATAAAATACATAATTGTGGCACATGGCCTAAAAAGAGGAGGGGGTTGAGGCTGGTCATCACTAGCTAATCTGATTCACAACCCATTCACTCATTACAATTTCCACATTCACCATAAAAACTCGTCCGTTACCAATCAATCCTCCATACACCATGATAGGGCACCTCGAGGTGGTGTAATGGTTAGCAAGCTGGTCTCGCTAGAACAATTACGACTGAGTAGTGAGTTCGATCCTCACTGGGTGCCCCGTACTTTCGGCTTTGTGCCACATCTGAGCTACGCTTGGAAAATCACCATACACCATAATACCGCATTCTCTCAAGGGGGTTCTATAAAACGCGACCCATGCCATGAAAATTTAATGATAATTAATAATTATATATGAAGAATGAGAGGGGAGGGAGATGAACCCCCAAAACAAAGTAAAATAAACATAACGACATTCAGTAACCCTCCCACGAGGGCGTCATGTGACACAAGGCCTTTTTAACGTGGGATTTCCGAGCCCGTCGGCTCGGCCAAAACATATGCCCATTGAACCCGTATAAACAGGTTAAGGGTCGGTTTACCTCCCCGAAAGAGACTCCTTCCTTCGGTGTAGCCTCGTTCGGATTCCTCCCCGCCGAAGGCAGATTCAACCGATCAGCCGATCAGACTGAACTCAAAAGTAAAATAAACATAACACATGTTAGGGTCCGTCCAACCCTCAGAAAAGAGGGGCCGCTGTATTCTTCCCAATGGACAGAAGGTAGCATTGATATATTTGGGAATGATATTAAAATAATCCAGAATATATACTCGCAGCAAATCACCTGAATAAGGATAGAAATTGAATTCAGTAAATATACAAAAATAGAAAGGGTTATGAGACAATGTTGTGTCTTTTCACTGGACATATTCAACCCAAACAGTGAGTCGATTCTAAGAGAATTAGGAGTCTTACCAGGATTCATTATTAGTGGCCACAAGCTTAAAATAAGATATGAAGATGACACAGTGTTGATAATAGATACGGAGAGGAAACTACAAGAACTTATAGATAAGTCATTGAAATAAAGCGAGAAATGAAGAAACATCAATTGTAAGAAGACAATATATAGTTGCTGGCAAAAGGATAATCCCAACATGCATATTACAAATGGGAGTTACCAAAATCAAAGTAGAATAATTTAAATATCTGGGAAGTCTTAACAGGGGATGGGAAAGCGAAACAATCCGAAATTGCGACAGCAAAGATACACTAGAAAAGCAAAGCAAATTAAGAAACAGAAAAAAATCGTTAGAAACAAAAAAAAGTGTACTGAAGTGTTACGTAATATCATTCTTCCTATATGGCAGTGAACAATGGACAATATTCTCACAGATGAATAGCTTTGAAATAACTGAAATGTGGTTCTACAGAAGGATCCTGAGAATACTATAAAAGCCGAATATGTGAGCAACGAAGAAGCTTTAGAGAAAATGGAAACAAAAATAACACATACTTAACATCAGAAATTGACAGCTGAAATTTCTAGGCTACATAATGAGCAAAGAGGGTTGGGAAAATTTTATACTCACAGGACAGACTGAAGGAAAGAGGGACACTGGCAAACAACGCATAAACCAAGAGATAACAAAAACACAACATTTATAAAGAGTTACAAAGGGAAAAAATGGGAATAGCCATGATCTTCAAAGCCCTGAATAATAATAATAATAATAATAATAATAATAATAATTATTATTATTATTATTATTATTATTATTATTAGAAGAAGAAGAAGAAGAAGAAAGCATCAGATTTTAAGTTTAATACACTGAGCAATTCATTGAAAGATAAAAATCCTTAACAATAAAAAAATGTATTGTGCACAACGGAAGTTTGGAAAAGTTAAAACATCCAGTACTTCATCAGAAATTAATATAACCCTTACAGATTCGGTATTTTCCTAAATATAAGTTGTAAGTTTTGCAAGGTTAATACAACCAATTCGTCATTAATTTAGAGGACCCTTAGGAGAAGAAATCAAATTCCTTATTTTGAGGCGAGTAATGAAGACGTTTTGCAAAGTTTATATATCTATAAATTCATCTTAAATTAGGAATGCCCTTAAAAGGAAACAGAAAAAAAAACTATTTTCCGATGGGTGAGACAGAAGTTTTGAAAGGTTAATGTCACCAGCAATTAAACTTAAAGTAAGTGTGCATTTAGAAAAAATGCAAATCCTCAATTTTTCCGTTGCAAGTTGAATAGATCCTGAAATTTTAAAAGTAAGAGCTCTTCAAGAAGTATAAATGAAATTCTATATACTTTCTGAATTATAAAGGCAGGATATTTTACTATATATATATATATATATATATATATATATATATATATATATATATATATATATATTTCTGAGATGAGATATTATGAGATTTACATTATTCGGACTAGTGTCCTCTATTTACCATTATTACAAGACTAGTTGTCGCTCGACCTTCTTCAGGTGGTTGGAATGTCGAACTGAACGCTTTATTTCGCTCACTGGGATAGACTGTTCTAGTTCCACGTGCCATGTCTAAGGGATGTCAGTTATCAGTTATCTCCTGTTAATTCCCCTCTCTAAGTTCTTCACCGCCTTAACCTGGTATTGAACTCATACTCTTAAGCGTTAGTTAGATCCAGTGACAAGACCAAAAGAGTGTGAGTTCAATACCAGGTTAAGGCGGTGGAGAACTTGGAGAGGGAATTAAGCAGGAGATAACTGATACCTGACATCCATTAGACATGGCAGGTGGAACTAGAACAGTGTACCCCAGTGAACGAAATAAAGGGTTCAGTTCGACATTCCAACCACCTGAAGACGGCCGGGGCTTACAACGGCCGAAACCTTGTGATAAATATGGTGACAAAGATGAGGACAATAGTCCGAATAGTGCAAATGGTGTATATGTTTAATATACCCGTCAATTCATCTTAGAATATGAAAGCTTACAGAAGTATAAAAAAAAGTTGTTGTCCGATGAGGATTTCAAGTAAAATACACATTCATCTTAAGTAAAACTTATAAAGAAAAAAACAAATTCTCTATTTTCTGGCGTATGGCGAGAATGCAATGCATCCAAAAATTCACCGCAATTTTGCAAGCTTAATGCATCTAAAGATTCAGCAGAAATTAAGGGAGATTTTAGAAGGAAAATTAAATTCCGTGTTCGATCTCAGATAAAGCGGAATATTTGCAAGGTTAATTCAACAATAAATTCATCTTAAAATAATTTAGCCCTTAAAAAGGAAGCAGATTCTGCATTTTCTGGCAAATAAGGTTGTAGTTTTGCAAGATTTATATACCCATCAATTCATTTTATCTTAAAAAAGCACTTTCAAGAAAAAAAAGACTAATAACAGTGTGCATTTTCCGACGTATAAGTCGAAATATTTTCCAGATTAAAACATCCAGCATTTCTTCTTATAGTTATAGAGCACGCCTATGAAAAAATATCAGTATTTTTCGGGGAGTGGGACGTTTTTCAAATTTAGTACATACAGACATCCATCTTTCAGGGAGTATTTTGATGAAGAATTGAAATACAGTATTTTTAGGCGAGTAAAGTTGGAATTTTACTAAATATGCAGCAATTCATATTCAAATTCATCCCTTAGAGGAAAAAAAAAACTCTGGCTAGTAGAAAAAGTAAATTCTGTATTATCCAGAGTACAAGATTCCGCACAGTTTACAAATACAGTAATTCTTCTGAACATAAAATGACACTTAGGGGAAACGAACTAATTATTTATTTTCCTCTGCCTAAGGTGGAAATCATGCAAGATTTATAAATCTACCAATTTATATTAAATTGGAACCGTTAGAATATTTTTTTGTTTCATTTTCGGTGTTTACGGTGAAAATATGGTAAGATTCATAAATGCAACAATACATATTGAATAAGGAGAGTTGCTAGAAGATTCTGCATGTTTCGGTGTATAAGTTGAAGATTTTGCCATCTTCACAAATCGAGCAATTCATCTTAAGTTATGAAAACCCTTAGAAGAAAAGAAAAATAAATGTATTTTTCGGCGTATAAATCACGTTTTACAAAGTTACTAAATCCAACAATAAATGTCGAAACATTTAGAAAATGCAGTATTTTTTGCTGAATAATACGGACATTCTGAAAGTTTCATGAATTCAACTTAACAGAGGAAAGAGCAAACTAAATTCCTGCATGAAATATTGAATTTTTGCAAAATTCATGAATCTAGCAATTCATCTGGAAGTAGAATAATCCTTAGAAAAAAAGCATAGATTCTCTATTTTCTTGTGCATGAAGTGGGAATTAAACAAATTTCATAAATACAACGATTCACTTGAAATAAAGACAATTCATAGAAGAAAATAAACGTTACGTATGATGGAAATTTTGGAAGCAGGGATGTCATCATCACCTTAGCTATAACGATTTGACCCACATATCTAGATTTAATAGCTCGTACTTTCGATTGCCGCCTAATAAACTTTAGTATGAAAATTTACCTAAGAACCCTAAATTACTTCTGCTAATTAAAACTTGGCTAATGTAGCTAGAAAACTGCATCGAACCCGTGCTTCTATAGTCCTAAGTTCGTTCTATCGCTTCGGATGCTTATTTAGAACTTGTCGACCAAATTAAATTGACAAGCTTTTAGTATGGTTTGGTTTGGTTTAAGTTTAACGACCCATCAACCATTATGGTCATTTAAGAGTCAGTTTTTGAATTTTGGGATCACACTTTTTTAATATAGTTTATTTGTTTTGAAGTTGATGCACATGTTAGAATGGTTGTATGCATTAAATTAATTGTACACATATTTTATTTTAATTAGATTTTGTTGTATAGTCCTATTTTCTTTAAATATGCCATTAAATGATCTATCTTGGTGTGTTCAAATAGTTCTTTCATTGTTTTTGTATTGTAGTACTTTTTTCCGTACAGATGAAAAGTCAGCACAATCCATCATGAAGTGTCTTACAGTATATGGGGCATGACAGGCTATGCACCATGGCGGTTCCTTTTTTTCAAGTAGGAATAGATGAGTTATTTTAGTATGTCCAATATGGAGTCGAGAAAGGATAACTTCCTCCCTTCATGATTCCCTGTAACCCTGTAGCCATTCACCTAAAGTGGGTTTTATTGTTAGTAATTTATTTAAATTGCAGTTGTTCCAGTGGCAAGCTTTTACACCTGAAGAATAGTAAGTATTCATAATATTGTCCCCATGGTTTAGATCTGGATTAAAGATAGGATTCCAGTTATCCGTTAAAATTATTCATTTCGATGCTATCACGGAAGCTTCGATTCGACGTAAAAAAAAATCAAAGCACTTCCTCGTGCCTCTTCAGGAATAACTCCCTTACGAAAAGGAACGGTTTCTAAGTGCTGACAACATCAGGCATGTTCAATTTTCCTGCTGTATCTACCAAGACAATTAAATACACTGTACTCAAACAGCGGTTTATCCCTCAATCAAAATGTTCTGAGAAATATTTCCACTGGCATTAGAATAAGATGAATCTCTTACAAACAACATATCCACACTGAAGTGCTCAATGTCACGAGCGAGCAGAGTTCATTAAGATTCCGACCTAAGCTATAAGTCATCCAGACTAGCTAACCAGAGATCCATAATCGGTTAAGCTGAGAAAAATAAAAAAAAACATTCCGTATTTGAGGACGCTGATGGTCTAAGCCAGAGATTCTTGATCTTATTCTGGGATTGCGACGTCCTAGGACAGACCCTCGAAGTCCTTCCCGAATGTATGTTTTATAAAGGGAATTAGAAATCTTTAAAGGGATCCTCTTCGAACAACACTGTTTCAAACCTTTGCTTTCTCATTCGTATCTGCGTCCAGCGAAGGCGACGGTTTAAAAGCTTTGTTTACCTTCTCCAGTATATCCTCGATTTGCCGTGTATCCTCAGGCCAAGTACAAGCAGAGAATGCATTGTGCACTTGGACAGTTTGATTTCTTTCACAGTCTTCCTTTCAGTCTCAACAGTTCTGAAATTGTGCGGGACCCTTAAGTCACTGTAAATTTCCCTTTTCAAGAATTTCCGGGTTCGACCCGGAAACTGCCTTCCCTCGTGCTGTACATTCTTTTTTAGATCATCATCATCATCATCATCAATATCATTATTTTTAATTATTAATATTATTATTATTATTATTATTTTAATAATTATTGTTGTTGTTTCTCTTCCTCCGCTTCCTCCTTTTGAGGTTTCATGACGGAATCCCTGTGTCTTTTACATGAGTTTTGTTTATAGTCATTTGAAGGAGGCGGAGGAGGGTGAGTGAGAGGGTAAAGAAACTGAGAGACTAAAGAAACCGAGAGGGTAAGGAAATTGAGAGGCTAAGGAAACTGAGAGGGTAAGAAGGAGAAGGAAGAGATTTTGTACAGGGAAGAGGATATTTTTTTTTAAAAAAGGAGTTGGTTGGAAGTTGGGTATTGGTGAAGATGAGACAATAGTAAAATATTTACTTGTGTGGATTTTATCAGTATTTAAATCTATGATTGACGGCTGTTCTGAGTGAGAATTTTCATTGTTGTAATTCACCATGTGGTGTAGATTACAATTAGTTGAGGGAGAAATGTAACAAATGAATGCATGGATTTTACAACAGGTGACAATGGGAATTAACTTATGACGTTGATGGCAAAAAAGCCTAGATAGCAAAGTTAACTAATTTGTATTTTACTAGCATCCCAGAATTACACATGACTCTGCATTTTTCTAGTTGTCTGCTAGAGAAACGCAAAGTATTAGAGTAAATTAAATTAGCATCTGAAATTGTCTGAATTGTTTGAACTCCCGACTTAACAGGGTTTTAACTAGTACAAATAAGTATTAGAAATGACTTTACAGCCAATCTAGTAAGTACAACGCTTATATTAATAAAGTCTATGTACTAAAGAGGAAATTATACGAGAACAATTACGATGAAAGTATTTATAAAAAAGGTAGAGAGAAGCTACATTATGGCCGTGGAAAAAAAAAAGGACTGAAGACGAGATGCCAGTTCAAGACCAATAACATTACAGATTCTTTGGATTTTATCAAGAATCTCTAAATATATAGCAGTAGCACCAGATCAGATGTGGCAGCAATATTCAAAGCAAAGAAAAATCATATGTTTGCAAATATGAAAGATAGATTCTGGTGATAAAAAAACGTCTAAAACGTCACAGCGAAGCAATTTTCTTAGCAGCTGTCCTAGCAGTTGGTTCAATACAATCTTTCCACTTCATGTAAGCGGAAATTGTTAGTCCGAGAAGGCACAATGAATGATTCACCTGGTGGTTAGCATCAACCATATTGATGAAAGCTATAAATGGTCCTGTCAAACGGTTAAAAGACAGCGGTTTCGTTTTGAATGCGTTAAATTAACAAACTATTCCTTGCTTCAGTTTAAAACAAATTATAGGTAATTTTTAGATCACCTTCCAATTTTACCTTATCGAACCGACAGGAATCTGTAGTAGTGTCATCAGCATTACAGAGTTGAGAAATGGTGACGTCTGGAAGGTCATTTATAAAAAATTAGGAGCACCGTAGCCCCAAGGATATACCCCTGGGGAACACGTGCATTAATGTAAAACGATCTAGAAGAGTGGCCATTCAAGACAACTTTTATTTCGTGACTTGATAAGACTGAATCAGTTGAAAAACTCGTCCAGAAATACCATAACCTTTTAACATGTGAAGAAGACCAGTAAGACAAACTGTCAAATGCCTTCGAGATGTGCAAAACAAAAGACCGAGCTTCATTATTCTTTTCTAAAGTTTGACAGAATATTTCAGCAATAATTGTTAATAAATCCGCAGTTGACCTAGAGATATGAAAGCCATATTGCTTATGTGAAAGTCGTCTCTACCAATTCAGAGTTAATTAAAGCATCTAACACTTTACCAAAAAGAGGCAGAAGGTTAACAGACCGATAGTTAGAAGGATCAAACGGTTCGTCAAAGTTCTTAAAGGCTGAAACTAGAGGAAGATTTCTAACAAGCAGGAAAGCAAAAAGCGGCAAGGCATGCATTGTAGAGTTTAGAGAGAACATGAGCCAGTTCAGGAGCACAAATCTTAAGGACAATTGCAGGGGTACCATCAACTCCACATGCTTTGTGAGGATCCAGTTTAGAGATGATAGCCGAAACCATAGACGGAGTTACGTGTATATTACTCAATAGAGACTTAATTCTAAGTGGAAATCAGGAAAAGGTACTCCAGACAAGCCAAGAATAGAATTTAAAGATTTACTAGATAAGAATTGATTTATCAGAAAAATATGTTAACACGTCACATTGAGTGAAGATAGGAAGAATAGAATACTTACGTTTATTTAACTCTGTTACACAGCCGCCAGTAGTCACGAGAAAGAAAATAAGTTAGACTATACGGTACCTCATTCTATCAGGAAAGAAGTAACCTCTTTTAGGATACGTTTAACATTATTGTAAGCAGATACAAATAGGCGTCTACCGTGATCAGAACTAACAGAAGGAAAAATTGATTTCTCTGGGCTATAGAGGCTGAACAGGCCGGTGTGAACGGCGAAGATGGTGGCTTTACCTGCTGTTTACGAGATGGTACAAAGGTACTAACGCTTTAGCCCAAGAAGAAACCTCTGTGATACAGTTATCAATAGGAAGGTTAAGAATATTAAATAAAGTCATGAAATGAATTCCAATCAGTACGCTGTGTAGTTGAATTGTTTTTAGACAATACGTACCGCTTATAAGTAAGTTTTAATATACTCGGTATATACCCGAGCTACCCACAGGGAAGGATGTGGCACAAGGACAGTTTTTAACGTGAGCTTTCCGAGCACGTACGCTCAGGCAAAAGTTCCCCGTAGACTCTGCATCCACGTAGTCGGGTGGCTGTCTAATAGTCTTAACAAAAAATAAATAAAAATAACTATCTTGAGGGTGAAAGTGATTTCCTTTATAGCTTGCCAGATGGTCTCATTTAAATGTATTGTTGTATCATCCATCCAATTAGATTGGATCTACTACATCAGCAAACATAAAAACTGGTCGACAAAGAGAAACAGATTCCTGAGCGACCGCCACACAACCGTTTGAATTCCATCGTTTCCCGCCTCCGCATCGAATTTCTTAGCGAGTACCATTTACAACAAATGTTTTGACTTCGAATACGCGGTTATCTCCCTTTATCTCTGTTATTTTTATTTTTTATTTTTTGTTTTTGATTTACTTTTAAATGTACTTTTTATCATGAAATTTGATGAGGCGCGAGCAAGTTGCGATCGAGAGAATAAGTAGTTTGGAAACCACTACTCTTGCGGAACAAAACTCATTAACGCGAAAAGGAAAGGTCAGATAAATGGAATATATATATATATAACAATCGAAAATGTTTCTAAACTGAAAATCAGCACTTTATCAATTTATTTATTTTAATAATCCACAACTTAGTAGATACATTTTTAGTTTTTCTTATTTTTATTGGATAGAAAAAGAAATACAAACTGAATTGTTTCCACTTTGATGCATACGAATATATATAAGCGTAAATATATAAAGTAGTGGGTTTGCCGATGAAATAAAAATTGAATCACTCTTACATTTTATTCATACCAATTTTACGTCAGTTACTATCAGAAAAAATTACGCCAATATCATGTTGAAAAATTTTCTCGTACGATCACCGAAGTTAAACAATGTTGAGCCTGGTCAGTACCTAAGCGGGTGACCGCTTGGGAATACCCGGTGCTATATGCATGAATGTGCGGGTGTTCTAATTAATAATGCATCGGAATTTGAGAATAGGGAGCAGAGTTCCAATTCCAATCGGGTTCATTATGTTTATTAACACGTATATAACGCTTGGGAAAAGTATGAACTCATCTATTCTTTCAACGCCATTTGTGAGTTAATTAGTAGGATTTGTATCAGTAAATCCTTATCTACAAAAACATCTAACAATCTAAAATCCTTATCTGGATTTAAATCACCAGTACAAGGTTGATAAACCGTAAAAACAAATAAAACTCTTAGCCAGTGTATTTTTGTGACAGCTCTAGTTCCAGTTCCGATGCAAAAACACTACAATCTCCTCTGCGATGTGTGAGAGACTGCCCTCAGAATGGAGGCTGTTTATATATCCATCTGACGAATATTCTGGTTCTCATACATGTCACTTACTTTTAAATTTAGTAGCTAAGACTGTCCATAGACCAACATTGGTGAAACTGGCTTCTTTGATGCCTGGTGTGAAATTTAAGTGCTGCCTGTTCCAGCACATATGGTCGACTGAGGAACTTAACGGATGAACAATTCGAAGATTCTCTACTGATGTATATTGAAGTAATGATAGAATTGAATAAAACTACATACGATGTGGTAGATATTACTTATACTTATAGCGAATGAGAACCTTATCAGAAAATAACCATCTAATTTATTATAAAGGAAAAAGTTGTAGGATTTCTAGCGAATGTTTATTGTACAAGGTACAGTTACTGTTTTATTTTACTATAAATAATTGGGTAATAATCAGATTAGGGAAAAGATAAGTTCTTAAACAACCCACTTGGTAAAAGTTCTGATGAAGAAATTGAAGCGTTTTACAAGGATACTATGTATAGCAGTCAATCCAGGGCGATAACCAAATAGAGCATATCCATAGGCAACTTCACTACAAAACGTGGGAACAAGAAAAATGAATTTAGTGCCGAAAAACTCTTAACCGGCCCTCCGCATCGACGTGGACAAGATCCACCCTCGCACCCAGGGCACGTTTAACCTGCAAGGAAACACCTTGGCCTGTTCGTCCCCGTATACTGAATAGAAAACAAGTCGCTAGACAGCACACGAACATCAACTGCACAAACAAAGTGTGTCTCCTTAATCGCAGCGACATCCACATTGAAGAACAAGAGATCACGAAGACGGCCCGCCTTACTTCGATCTCTCAAGCCCCGCGCCTTGCTTTTTACTGCAGAGACATCATTCACTTGTCCAAATTTTTGAAGAGACGAAACCCAAGTGGCCCTCCATAATGAACAAGGGCAATCCATGCAAAGTCATCCTTGTTTTCCTTGTTCCCAGATATTCAGTTTTCAATCTAACCGACTTTGTTAATATATTGCCGGTCAGAGCTTTTGTAGAGTCTTCGGTTGCCAACAGTATGTCCCACATTGAATTACTTCAACGAGCTAGCACTTTGTCCCCAATATTGAGGCTCTTCAGGGATTCCTCCATGCAGTCCCTGATGACACCAATCAATTTGTGCGTTTTCTCATCCGGAGTCAAAAGGGAAACAGTCTTCGTGTTCACCACCTCTAGAAGCGACGGCACCGGTAACAATTCATTTACCGGAAATAAATTCTTCGAACTTACCTTTAAGACTCTTATAATAGTCTGCTTCATTTTGCTGAAGTACGTATCGATTCAATAAGCTGGGACTGTGCCATAATGCTGGCATTCCCACGACACCGCTTCAAAAAAATCAAACAAAATAATAGACGAGAATTCACGAAGAGAAACCACAATAAATACTATATTGACGAACATAGACAAAATACAACTTACTTGACCAATAATTTGCCAATCAGACAGACGTAAAGACTTCAGGCAACAAACCAAAGACTGTCTAAAGTGAAAAAAAAAAAAACTTGGCTTGTATACAACTCCCATGGGTGATCTTATTCCAGTCGACATGGGTGAAATTTCAACTAAGAGCTAAAATCTCTAGCTCCTTGACTGAATGCTGTGAGTTCAATCCCTGCGGTAGCCAGTACATTTTATTGTTATTTTTCTTCAAACACACGTTCTATAACATTTCTATATAAATAACATTTTCGCCAAGACATCAATTTTCTACATTTCCTTTTACCATTATGCGATGTCCATTTGAATTTCAAACTCTGCACATTAATACATAGGAGTTACCATGGGGGAAAACAGCTGAATGATTATCTAAAATTGTTTTAATACTACTACTATTAGTCTTATCCCGAATATCACTACTACAACAACGACTACTACTACTACTAATAATAATATCTAAAAATTTGCTATTTTTCACCTTACATTTTACAGTTTTCAGAGAATCTAATTAAGCACATTATTTTGACTTATTTCGGTAATTCTGTAGAACTTTTTCGGTACCGCTTGACTTTACTGGAGGAATGGCGGACGAGAACAATCGTTATTATGAACAATAAGAAATAAGGTCGTGAACTAATGATGCCAGTCCTAAAATCATAGAAATATATATAAGTAAATAATACTTCTAAATTATTTATATCCGCTTCTAAAAAAAGCAACTTATTTTTAGAAGCCATTTTATATATATATATATATATATATATATATATATATATATATATATATATATATATCTTACGTTTACTTTAAATATAATCCTTGTTAATTTTTCAAACCTACCATTAAATTTTGATGACGCAGATATATTTTTTCTATACAAACACCACAAATTAAGCTTTAACCACACACACACACACACACACACACACACACACACACACACACACATATATATATATATATATATATTAGTTGGATTGATGTGAGTTTGTGATCCTGGGTTTCACGCTTTTGCGAGCGTCAGACACACTGATTAACTTATGTAGGATTGCGTGTATTCGTGTTTTTAAGGAAGCGGGAGGAAAAATTGTCGTCGTGACGCCACTCATACTTACGCAAACATACATACACGCCCGTTCACCCATTGAGGTACGCAGACACACATACACACGCGCTCGCCCACCAGAGTTAACATAAACATATGTAAACAGTATGGGACTGGACATATATATGTATATGTGTGCTGTTGTGTACATACGTAGGCATTTTATTGCTGAATTTAATGATGGATTGTGTAGCAAATAATTACCCTAAATGTAGCGATGTCAACACGCATACCGTTTTTCTATTTTTTCACTGAATAATATTTTCTCGCACGCCGTATATATATTAGGATTAAATAACACGTGTCTACAAAAATCCGGAACTCTAATTATTTGCCATCAGATGTTCTGAGCAATATATACGGGTCTTCTACTGCAGAACAAATTATAAATAGCCGCAATTGTGTTGCTAATTTTTGTTTTGACTCGTTTTCCGTCTTGAGTAGGTCCCACTTTAATTAGCACATAAAAATATTGGCGGCCATATATATTTCATTTATGAAACCTTCTCTCGTCCAGTTGATTTCCATTTAAATAATTTTTTCTATCAACTTCTCCATTCCTTTTATTAATAATGTATACCTATTTATTAACCTCGATTTGGCTTTGTTCAGCCAGGTTCGAAACCCGTTAGCTAGCTTGTTTCTGATTTTTTTTTTCTTTTAATTGTTCTCCTGTGTGATAATATTAAAAAATAAATTTTGTCTATTTATGGCTGTTATTAAGTTTTGTACCACTAATAAAATATTCAAATACTTTAAGACTGGTACAAACCTGAACTGATCAGCAGATTGAATTTGCTATTGAAAATTAAAAGTAAAATTAGAACTGATGTGGCTAAAAAGCCCTTTTTTCATTTGTGCTCGACCATCAAATTCTGTCTTCCTTGTATTTCTTTTAGGATTACATTCAGGACAGAAAATAGAAGAGACATTTATTTGAAACTTTCTATCTAAGCTATCTTATGGCCTGGTCTGACTATATAAAAAAATATCAATTATGGAATGATACTATAGTCTTACTTCTCTTATTTTTTTTTTTAAATAGGAGACGTTTTGTCCGTTATGCTGCAGTTGTTCTCGACTTGTGTGGAAACATCAGAATATGTTGCAGCATTTGATTTCTAAAGTTTACGTGTCCTGCTAACTCCCGTCTTGGTTAGAATGTTTCTTTCTCTCAGTTGTCAATGCTAGAGCTTTCAATCCTCTCGCAAGGACTGGATTTTTACATTCACCCCTCGTTTATTAAGTGAGAAAAAAGAATTATTCAGAGCCTGCGGTCTTTTTTTGTACAATTAGCCAAACTTCAATCTGAATCTGTTGTCAAGGTAAGCGACCTTAAGGCAAAGTTGAATGACGTAGCGCATTTATACGCGGATACTTCCTGTTTCCTTTTTAGAATTCAAGTGGAACAAGGAACAATATCGGATTATTAAATTACTTCATCGTAATAAATCGAAACCTGATAAAGGCTCAGGTGTGATCATCCTCGATTATCAAGATTATGTAAAGATGATTACAATTCTTAAGGATACCTCCAAATTTGTTCAGTTAGAGCCAATAGATAAGTTTTACTCCGCATCATCTATTGAGGCTATGTTCCAAAAACGCCTAATCAGTTGGGTTAAAAGTGGGGTTATGCCTACTGACGTTTCTAATTTGATTAGGCCCTCTGGATTAATTCCACCTCGTCTCTAAGGTTTACCCAAAACACATAAGGTTGGGGTCCCATTGAGACTTATTCTGTCCATGATAGGGTCTTCCAGTATAGTATGGCCAAGTGGCTTGCCGCTATATTACAGCCAATTTTAGAACAGTGCAATTCATTCTGTTTCAAAGATTCTTTTGAATTCTTCTAATTTATACAGAATTACCCGTCAACTGACAAATTTGTGTTCCTTTGATATTTGTAGCCTTTTTATCTGCGTACCTTTTATTGAGATTATTGCTATATGTACGGATACCTTATATCGTAGTCAGTAGTCCCCAACTGTTATTTTCGAGGATATTTTTGTCAAACATAGGAAATTTGTAACAATGTCGGTTGAATTCAGTTTTGAAGGCGTTATGTACAGGCAACTTGATGGAGTCTCAGTGGGTTCCCCTTTGGGACCCATTTTAGCTAATATGTTTGTAGGCTTCCAAGAAGTCAGTTTATTATCTGATCCTAATGGACCTGATATTTATTTCCATTATGTAGATGCCATTTTTTATTTCTTCAATAACGGGAATAAAGCGGAACTTTTTCTTACGTCCCTTAACAATATCCATCCAACACTGAAGTTTACACAATATAAGGAAACTAATTCTTCCCTTCCTTTACTTGACGTCCTTGTTGTCCGGATTTTCTCACTTCGTTTCACCGAAAACCGACGTTTACTGGTTGATTGGGACACTATTTTTCCCCATAAAACGTAAATTAAATTTAGTTAAGATTTTACCCATAGTGTCTTAATGATCTGTTCTAAAATCAAACTGGATGATGAGATCAGGTTTATTACTATTACTCTCAGCAACAATGTCTATCAATCCGTAATTACAAATAAAATTTCGGAGTTTAATAAAATTAATCCTGCTTTAGTGTAGAGATGTCCTGTGTATGTACGTTCTCCTTAGCTATGTAGCATCGGTGACAGATATGCACTACGGTTTCCCTTAGCAGTTCGACAATGCTACTTTTCTGCGAACAGACGTGGTTTTCCCTGTAATACCTATCCTTGCATCTATGCAGAAAGAGGTTCTTCTACCTCACCTTAGTTTCCTGATTTATTTATTTAAATATAGTTGCACTTTGCACTACACAGGAAGAACGACCCAAAGGCTAGATGCTAGGATTAAACATCAGATGTTCTGACCAATACATACAGGTCTTTTGCGGAACACGTTATAAATAACCACAATTGTGCTGCTAATTTTAGTGTGGATTCGTTTTACATCCTGGGTAGGCCCCACTCTAATTAACCCGTCCTGGGTATGACGTTAAACTACATCCGTATCATGGGAAAGACGATAAACAACATCCGACAGCAAAACCTCTGATCAGGAGGTTTTTATGGGCGTGGAAACAGGTCCGCCCCGACCCAGGGTGATAGCACCTGTTAGGGTCCCAGCTATGGGCAAATATTTAATCCCCAAACTGGGGTCAAAATGTATAAACATAGGTTTTAATACCAGCAATACGTTTTTTAAAAAACTTATTACCAGAAATAAATTTTCGAAGAAAAATTATTACCAGCAATTCTCGTCCTCGGTATGACGATGAGCTACTAAGATGATAAACTATATTTGACAGCAAGGCTTTTGATCAGAAGGATTTGAGGAGCGTGGAACCACTCCTTAGTTGAAGGTGTTCCCAGGTCCATCCTGACTCGGGGTGGTAGAACCTATCAGGGTCTCATCTAGGGGTCAAAATAGTACGAATGTATAAAAGAAATACTTTTTTGAAAGATTTTACCAGCAACACATTTTTGAAAAAAAAATATTACGAACCATACATTTTTGAAAAAAAAATAGCAGCAATAAAATTTAGAAAAAAAAATACCAGCAGTATATTTTTGAAAAAAATATATTACCAGCAATAGATTTTTGAAGAAAAAAATATTAGCAGCAATAAAATTCTTGTTGGCATTAAATAACCCATTGACGTTGATATGATGTAAAACAAAACAAACAAATCTAATTATTGCCTAAAAATATTGGAGGCCATATATATTCTATCTTTGAAACCTTCTCTTTGCAAACGGAAGGATATTCTCTTTAGCCTCCAATTGATTTCCATTTAAATTATTTTTTTTCACTCATATTCTCCATTCTTTTTATTGATAACGTATACATATTTATTAACCACGATCTAGCTCTGTTGAGCGAGATTCAAAACCGTTTAGCTAGTTCGTTCTTCTTTTTTTTTTTTTTACTTGGTATCATCTGTGGTAATATTGAAAATAAATTTTCTTTGTTTATGGCGGTTATTATGTTTTGTACCATCAATAAATTTTTCATATATATATATATATATATAATAGAAAGGAAAAGACAAAATTTATAAGGCATTTTTTATAAAAGAAAAGCTTTTGAATTCGAGAATAAAACATTTACCGCCCCCAGGATTATGAATCCGGCTGCCATGAAGAGCCAACTAACCAATACTTCTGGCTCTGCTATTGCTGAGCATATAGTAAATAGTAGGAATTGTAAGGTTAATTTTAGTGCGGACCGTTTTTTGATTTTATCAAGGTCCCACTCCACATATCACCTCAAGGTTTTAGAGTCCTTGTATATCAGATCCCGTGGGCCTTCCCTTTGTAAACAGAAGTAATGCTTAATGGGTCGGAATCTTAGACTCTAGTTTCTTGAAATTCATTTTTTTTCTTCCATTCCATACGTTAATTTAATTTACACGCTTTTATAAATTTTATAAATTTTCTATTCCCAGAAAAATAAACTTGATAAGTCCTGGGACGAAACCGGTTGTTTTATTTTAAAGCTTTTCTTTTATAAAAAAATAATTTTTTGTCGTTTCCTATCTATTATTAAATTCTGTACCAAAAACCTTATATATATATATATATATAAATATATATATATATATATATATATATATAATATGAATAAAAATGACAATAGGAAAACTGGTAATTGCTGACGCGTTTCGTCCAATGTGGACTTTATCAAAGCAAAATACGAGAATGAAATTAAATGAACAAAGTAACTAATAAAAACAAAAACAGAATGTACCTAGCAACTGGAATGTAGAGAAACGCTATTTTCATATTTTTTTAACTGAAAATAACGTCAGAGATTGTCACGTGTGGAGAATATTGTCATTATATCTGTGTTGATGTATTCAGCCATTTTCTTTCGATTTTATGAATCTGTTGTGCATATTTGTTTGTAAGAGCATTAATTTTGTTAAGAAAGGTGAAATAGGGAAAAAAGCCTGGGCGTAAATTAATATTTGGATAATTTTCTATGGCGGCACTCTCCAGAATTTTCCTTCTGAGTGAGTTATTTTTTTTTTATGAGAGAGTAGCATTTTAAAATCAAAATTATGGTTGTATTTATTTCTATGTATGACTATTGCATTAGCTAAGTTGTTTTTTTGTGAGGTCTCTTTTTTTGCTCATAAATACGTTTTTTTCAAACTTCTACTTGTTTCTCCAATATATTGGGAGGAACAGTTTTGGCAATTTATTTTATAAATGCCTGCTTCAGAAATATTAGTGCTATTATTGTTTGAAGATCTTAGTATATCTATAATGGTTTTGGAAGTGTTTGTGACTATTTCAAGATTATTTAGATGGGATAGGTTATTCTGGATCGTGGACGTGGCAGGAAAATTCTGGAGTTATTAGTTACTTTGTTCATTTAATTTCATTTTCGTATTTTGCTTTGATAAAGTCCACATTGGACGAAACGCGTCAGCAATTACTAGTTTTCCTATTGTCATTTTTATTCATAAATATTGTCTTCTCTACCGATTAAATCGGAGAAATTTTCATATATATATATATATATATATATATTATACAGATTAATTTTTTAAATTTGAAAATAAAAGATATTGAAGAAATGACATTAGAATCCACATCACGAAAGCCAACTGTATGGCTGATATACGTAGATGACACCTTCGTACTCTGGTCACCCCCAAAAGAAGTCCAGCTACTAGTGGACCATGTGAACTCAATAAGATCATCGAAACAGTTCACAATGGAAAGAGTAAACGACAACAAACTCACTTTTTTTGATCTACTAATATCTCGAACAGACGTCCGTATACCGCAATTCAATTTTGGGGAGGTAGACAAATGCCCATCCCCGTGTATGCGGGGTCTAAGGGGAATTTTTGCCTGTGTGTACCCGCTCGGAAAGTCCGACGTTAAAAATTGGCCTTGTCTCATACCCCGCCTTGTGGGGGGTTCTCCTATGAATACCGAGACCATCGAGTTGATCAGAGGATGCGTTTCCCCTCCGAGGAGATACTGCTGTTGTAGTATCTGTTCCGCGCCGGTGGCTGTCCTCTCCCCTGCTGCCTAGACAGAATCCTCGGACTTGTTCCGTAAAATCCAGCCTTTAGCAGTTGTATAACCGGCTATGACTAGCTAAAATGGCCCGAGTGGAGACACAAGGGTCTCCACGTAAATACAATATGACCTTGTGTCACATCCTGATTCAGTGGGCAGTCAAACATAAATACCAGTGTAATATAGTAGTATCTCTCTTGTCGACCTATCTTTCTTCGGGCAGAGAGGCTATGCCGAAGTGCCGAGTTTCGTCTGGGGAGGTAGACAGCAGCTCTACTCCGTGTACACTGGGTCAATGGGGAATTTTTGCCGGCGCCTACGTGCTCGGAATCGACCCAGGTAAAAAAAAAAACCAGCCTCGTGCCACATCTACTCTTGTGGAAATGCCTCTGGTAAATACTGAGGCAGTCGAGTAGATCAGAAAATGGGTTTTCCCCAAACTCTGAGAGCTTTTCTACCTCTCTGCCTCTAGGCAGAATGGAACCCACACGAAGCTATGCTAAAGTGCAGAGTCGCGTCTGGGGAAATAGACAGCAACCGTGTGTACGGGGTATATAGAGAGTTGGGCCATATCCCGACTTGTTGGGAGGTCTCGGGTAAAGACCGAGGTAGTCGAACCGAACCGATAGTGATTAAAAAGACAGGATACAAACAGCCAAACAGCGGTGTCTTTTTTTGCTATAGCCTAGGGATTAGAATCGCCGACTGATACCAAATTGGTCGGTTTTCGGTCCCGGCTTGAAGCGATCAGATGTCTAGCCACACTCATGAGCTGTGATACAGCGAAACAGTCTGTCTGTGTATGATCTCTCTCTCTCTCTCTCTCTCTCTCTCTATATATATATATATATATATATATATATATATATATATTTATATTTTGTAAATGTTTCAATATAAATATTTCGTTTCAAATTTGTTTATATGGTAAATAATAAATGACGAATTTATTGAATAAATTTACTTTTTAATATTTCAAGATACTGTGTAATGTTGGCAAATATAACTGTTAAAATGAGATGTCAATGTTATTTTCATTTTTGTGTAATTTAATGTAAGGGCTGATGTGGCGCGGAAATTGTCTGACTGCCATGACTGTGTTCTCATGCTTATGTGGTATGGTACAGACTCCTGTTGCCAGACATGAATTCTTCCAGCAGCCATTCATCTTGATACAGGGCAGCACTACCTCATCAATGGACTTGAGGAGCGTGGAACCACCTCTTGATTGCTGGTGTTTCCAGGTCCACCCTGACTCGGAGTGGTAGCACCCGTTAGGGTCCCAGCTATGGGCAAATAGTTAACTCTCAAACTGTTGTATAAACGTGAAAACATAGGTTTAATTACTAGCAAACTATTTTTGTAAAATATTATTACCCTCAATAACTTTTTGGAGAAATACATTATTACCAGCAATGCATTTTTGGAAAAAATATTATCAAAAATGCATTAAAAAATATTACCAGCAATAAAAAATCCTGTCGGCATTAAATAACCCATTAAGAATGATATGCCGTAAAACAACAACAACAAAAAACAAAACAAAAAAAAACAAGTCCACACGCTTGATTCCATGACCTTCTTCTGTGGCACATATTGAATAAAACACGCAGAATCAGTTTATGAAATTGCAACGGACTGCCTTTGACTCTATTATCATATTGAGTGGCGCCTTCTGTAGAACGTCTGCCATGCGTAGCCATCTTCATCCGCTGGTTCAACCGTAAAGATCTGTTGTAATCGTCAGCCGCTAGTTCCACCGTTGGCGTCTTTCGGATTGGTCGCGTTTCGTCTGGATCCTCGTCTCCTATTCGCTCTTACAAATGTATCCTGTGAAGCTGCACGACATTGGCTGCATCATACTATTATTATTTTGAAAACGTTGACTTCAACAATAAAATATAGTATATATCATCAGTTATGCACTCATCAGTTCCATGAAACTCAGCATTTGTCTCTATCTACCATGATGATGACATAAAAAAGTCGAAAACGTGGATCATATTTCCTCCAAAATGAGCTTTGGAAAATTTCTAACGGAATTTCCTTATCTGAGAAGGATTATCCGTAATTTGGAAAAGCCGATCAATAAAACTGGTCGACACAAAATGTCTGGTCGTCTTTAATAAAACATTTGCCTTAAAGGTCATTTGCTGTCTAAACGTATACAATATATATATATATATATATATATATATATATATATATATATATATATATATATATATATATATATATATATATATATATGTGTGTGTGTGTGTGTGTGTGTGTGTGTTAATCGTTACTTTTCTGTGTGTGTGCGTGCGTGTATATATCTGTGCGCGCGTCAGTTTATACGAATGTGTCTGTGTGTTTGTGCATGTGTGTATATGTATGCTTATGTGTGTTTATGTGCGTGCGTGCATGTGTGTGCTTGGTTGAACAAGATTCTGTTGCTTTAAGTTTTCTCTTCATCTGCGAGGAAATTGTCCATTATTCATCGTCATAAATGAAAACTGATATCACAACAGTTAAGTACTCTTTTCTTTGTTTCAAATATTGTTTCTGTTTCCTAATAATTTACTTAAGTTTTGGAATACATTGTTTTTATTACAATGCGCCGTTAGATTTCGCTGCCACAGTTTCCTTTGCTTATTAAAATACTTCCATTATATTTAAATGTTTGCACCTAATTGCTTTTGACGCCTTCAACTTGTAGTTTGGGCTGTTCCTCTTGCTGACACATGTAATGCTAAAACACTGACTTGACGTAGAACCATTTGAATACATAATCGATTTCCTGACAATTCTCACGTCCACCATGTTCCCATCGATGAACATTGTTTTTTGTGCAATTTGCACTTGTAAAATCCTCGATAACCAAGAACATAATCCTATACAGGAATATTTATCTCTTCATAACAGAAAAGTAATAAGATAAAATCAGTGTAGAGCATCATAACCTATTATCCTCAAGAGATAGACGCTACACAGTTTTGGAATGCTCACTTACTTACACATTTCCTTAGTTAATAAAATTATTACTTGCTCACCATTTTAGATGTTTTTACTTTTCTCTTTCTTGATAAATTCATTTTCATATGTTTATTTTCATTAGATATTTCTCTTTTATCTCAACTTCTCTCGAGTGAAACAAAAGAACTCCAGTTTCTCAATTTATTCGTCTTTACAACGCTGAATGGAACAGCTGGCGACAACTTGAAAATCGGCTAACAAGATTTAAAACATACCAATGGATTTACTCTCACTTTTGCTTACATCTTCAGAGAAACAATTAATTCAATCATTACTTATGTCTATAAGAAGATATTGGTAGGAATAGATTTTTACAATGTTTTTACTTATTAAAGAAAGAAAGCATTATTATATTATTTCAAGTAACTTTTATCTGAAGAAATAAACATTATTTTTTAAATGACTTCCTTGAGATTTTGAGAAACTCCTAAGATATTTGAACTTAAGAGACTGTCAAAGTTAACCTGAGAAAGGATCAGATAGATTTTGTAATATGACCTTCGCACATTGCTAACTCGGTTTTTCAGTAGATTTTGAAAATACCAAAGAAAAATTGGTTCATTAGTAAGAGTATTGTTGGTATCAATAGAATTGTTTTGTAACACGTTCACGTGCTTTTCACTGTTATGAGACTAGTAGGTAGCCTATAACGTCAAAAACATACCAAATTGACAGCATTTTACAATTGCACTGCTTATAATTTCTAATGTGTCTCAACGGCTGTTGTGATGCGTCTAGTGTGGTAGTCTGCATTGGTAGTGTTTGTCACTTCTCGCTTTCAGTTACCGCCGCTGGCTAGCAGCAATGCGAAAAGGGGAGCCGAGTGCATAAGTCTTCCCCTGCCAGTATATAGCCTCTCCATTAGCAAGCCCTATGTAATGCGTCCTCGTGGCGACAGATGGCAAGCGAGACATGAAGCTGGCCGATATCGACCCCAACACCTGGGAGGCCGCGGCTGACAATCGTCAGCTTTGGAGAGCCACAGTCAGAGACGCCGTCATGACTGCAGAAGCCGCGATGGAAGATCAGCTGGCAGAAAAGAGAGCCAGGAGAAAAGCAAGGACAGGCTCCGTTTCCGTGTCATCCAGTTTCATCTACGCTAGGTGCCTGAGAGACTGCCGCTCCAGAGTGGGACTATACAGTCACCAGACGCGATGTAACTCCATCGCTTAGCACCTATAGCGCTACTCCATCGTCTCCCGAGACGGATGGATGCCGAACTGAATAATTTCTACATAAATAATCTTGGATTTTTGTAGATTAGAACTGATGCGTGCAAAAATCCTCACACTATTTGTTATTGTTTATGTTATCGCGAATATTTTTTGACTGGATTTATTTGAAACTCGATGTTTCGTTCAATTTCACAAACCAATCGTTGAAATTTGAAGAAGCTTATTTGTTTGGAAAAAATACTTTAACGAGAAACCTACTTCGCTGTTTAATCATTACTTTAATTTAATTTTATAGCACTTCATCGTGAACAATATTTTTCGGAAAATTCCTTTGAGCCAAGAATACATTCTTAAGATTACTTAACAGCGAAGAATACATTCTTAAGATTACTTAACAGCGAAGAATAAATTCTTAGGATTTCTTACTCTTGAGCATGCAACATACAACAGGGCATGGATAAATATTTCTTTCTGGAGCCAAATTCCAACATTTTGAAACGTTTGGCTTTGTGATTTGTTTACAGTTCACGCAAACAACGGGAAAACTGGAAACTGGATTCTTGTATATAAAAGCTTAAACAAAAGATATGAAAAACACAATATTGCATTTTTGTTAAATAAGTATTTATTTTAATCATTAAATTGTTTTTTTTTTTTAAATAATGGGAGTACTTTGTATGTTAAATAATAAAACTTTTAATTTTTAGAAAAAACTTAATGAAAAATTTATTGTACTAAACTACACACTCTATACCTCTACATGTTTTCTCCTCCCCAAAATGTGCTTTTGATCGGTCAATGTATGATTATTTTAGATGGTGTAATGGACAGATGGACGGACTAACTCAAATCATAGAATTTTATATGTAGATTAAGCAGAAAGTAATTTTATGTTTATTTTTACTCTTGACACTTTCTCAGCAGATGGTTAAGCATTTAAAATTTCTTTAGAATAAAACTTTGCAAAAGATAAACATTTCTACATGTTGCGTTTTAGAATGATCTTATGGACATAATTTTCTTGATTTTAACAGTGAAAGAAAATGCTGACAAATTGCATGTAAAATATTATTAAAAGTTAAATAATGTCACCCGACACTTGTAACAATTATCTTCCTAGTTTTTAAAACTAGAGTTAGTTTAATGTAAAGCTCAAGAGCCATCCAAGGTAGAGGTTACTGAATGAGGTGAGTAATATGAATGTAAGTGGAGGTAGAAGGAAGTGAAAATTATGAGGGTACGGGGAATAGTGATTGACTATTGAATTAAAGAGGTTAAAATTGTAACTCTGCCCGGGGAAGCATCTACTCGGGAGATTGTTCCACAAAGTTTCAGTTCTCAGGGAAAAAATCTGACTCAGTAGAACTTCCTCTGTCTAACTGGAATAAAGACGGAATGTGGGTGATTTTACTCTGTGGAAGTGACATGGAGTGTTTAAGATAAAAATTTCTGAATTAGTGGAACTAAAGAAAGAAGCTCATTCAATAGAAATAGTGATAGTGTAGGAGCAGGTGTCCGACATTGCGTCTGTCGGAATGAGGCCGCAGAATCGAAAACAATTCATCAACCACTAAGCAGCGTTGCCTTAATTTTACGTAGGTAAAAAGAGATAAATTTTTTGAAGTTCATTATCAGATCTCAAGCTTAGAAGAGGTTTTGCATTCAAGATACTTCACTTGCTAATTTTGATGGTAAAAGGGATTCGAAAATGGACAAATTAGTAAGTGAACACTATTTACATTATTCGGACTATTGTCCTCATCTTTGTCGCCATATTTATTACAACGTTTCGGCCGTTGTACGCTTCGGCCTTCTTCAGGTGGTTGGAATGTCGAACTGAACCCTTTATTTCGCTCACTGGGGTAGACTGTTCTAGTTCCACGTGCCATGTTTAATAGATGTCAGTTATCAGTTATCTCCTGTTAATTCCCCTCTCCAAATTATCCACTGCCTTAAACGGGTATTGAACTCACACTCTTTGGGTCCTGTCACTGGAGCTAACTAACGCTTTTATCCACTGTGCCATGTGTCCTTGAGGGTTCAGTTCGACATTCCAACCACCTGAAGAAGGCCGGAGCGTACAACGACCGAAATGTTGTAATAAATATGACAAGAAAAATGAGAACAATAGTCCGAATAATGTAAATAGTGTACATAATATCTCATCTCAGAAATAAAGACAGATATTAGTAAGTGAATATTAAAATGCCACCTTTTGTTTCATTAAAAAAATCTATGGATAATTAAAAAAAACACAAAAATCAATATCAAAAACCGAAATAAACATAACTGGTGTTAGTAGGACTCGTCCAACCGTCAAAAAAGAGAAGCTGCTGTATTCTGCCTTAGCGAAAGAACCTCTTGATTTTATAAAAAAAATATCATTTTATAATTATAAAGATGAAAGACATAAATAGTTTTTAATTATCTTTTGAACTTTTAAAATCCTTTCTATCACTTTCGAAATTTTGGTTCAAAATATTGTTTTGTTTACGTCATCGGTGGATGTAATAATTACAATTACTTTTTTGCGCTTTTTTTCCGGTGAAAGCACATTGATTTGGAAATTCTTGTAAATGTGACCATTACCAAAAATGATAAAAAAAAAACTGAAAAGAAAAAAAAAATGTGTTGCCACCTGTGAACAACAACAGCAGCAACAATAAAAACGACAATTAGCAGTCGGGGAATCGTCCACATGTTGGAAGTCCCCACCGAAGTGCTTCATCAACATTACAGAGATTGTCTAGAGACCAAAGAGCTACAAACATTTTATTAAAATGATGGGCTCTTGATAGATTCCGAGGAGTTACAGAAAATTGAGAAAAGAGCTGTGTCAGTCTTTGTGGTGGACAAGCGTTCACGTAAAATTAGTCCCTTCACAAAAGACACCGTTATTAAAACTGTAACGGCCCTGGGGAATAAAACCTCAACGCGTTATCAAAAGAAAGGGATACTTAATGTGAATCGTACTGTTGTCCAGTGCCTGCCGACTGTGAGAAAACTTTCAGTCAAGATCTTATAACAAAAGATCTCATACTAAGAACGGAATATAAGAACAGGCGGAGGACCGACATATCGATATTTGAGGTCCCTCTCCTTGTCTTAGAGGAGCACTTACCTTCATCTCCGTCTCCAAATCATTGTGATCGGCCGTAAACCAACATGATGGAAGTGTAGAAAGACTGGTTACCTCTCCTCTTACCCCCCAGAAGAAAAGGCCTCTTCCGACCCAAATCACATTTTGGCCGAGTCTGTTATTTAGGTCTCGCCTGTAGTGGCCATGCCAGTGACCCGGATTGGTGTGGTACCCCCACGTCGGATAGGTCCATTTTGTGGCCGCTTTCCCCAAAAAGCCTTTGCCCGCCTCTTGTGCGGTTGCAAAGAAAGAAAAGGGGGAATTGCAGGTTGTTGGTAAGCTCAAGGATAAGCTCCAGGAAGCTGAACTTCTGTACCCAGAAGCTCATACGGGTAAAGACACAAACAGCCATACTCCGCTACCAGTTCCAAAGATGATGCCTCGGCCAGCTACGCGGAGAAAATCACAGAGCATAGATTAAAATACGAGCGTAGCTTCGAAAAGTTCAAGAAACTCGAAAAATCTAAAGTCCCGAAAGAAAAAAGACAAAAATAAACTTTATCTACCTGTACAGCTGTCCTTTCCTCTTTGGCACTGTCTTCCCCATCAGCCAAAATTGAGTCCATGGCGCCTTCTCCAGTGACAAAATCACTAAATCCCACCCATTCTAAAATAACAGCCCATTCCCAAATCTCTCACCAGAACATCTAAACCTACCTTTCTATACATCCTCTGCAAAGACTCTATCAATTAACAAAATCAAAAAAAAAATGAACACCAAAAAAGGCAACGAAGCCCATCATCAGATTCTGAAAAGCCCACACCAGAAAATAAAATAAAATCCAAGCTCATTTTTAACACAGTAGAAGACGTGTGCCAAGTGTCCAAGGAACAGACAGATAAAGTGTTAACACAGTCTCGCAAAATGTAAGAATTGAAAAGTCTTTTAAACATTAAGCAGGTCAACAATATGAATGTTCAACCCCACTTCATATTCTCCTAAGGCGAAGAGAAGTCTAACGGTAGTTAGATCAGATTAGGGTGCTCAGTAAATAAGGGCGGTGGTAGAAGAAGCTAATACCACCTTCGACACTTATCCCCCTTTAGCTTTCTTCGACGACCATGTCAAACGTTTACATCAATATTGTTCTGGGAGGCTCCTGCTTTTCGTTCAGCCCTCCCTGTATAGTGCTTTAAAACTCACCTTCCCCTGGGACATTGAAGGTCTGTCTCCTGATGGTACCAATTTTCTTCCTGTTTTCTTTTCAAGAATTATGAATGCATCCATAGCCCTAAGTTATTTTTTTCTTCCATGTTTACTTGCAGGCAGATATATAGGAAATAAATGAAAACTTATAACTTCATGAATGTTAGATTTGCCAATCAGTTATTTTGACTTGGATCATGAAATGATAATGTCTGTATCGTTGGAAAATTTTGAAATTATAAATTAATATTTGGTGATCTTCACTGAAACATTCATTTGATGACGCCTGCAGTTTGAGCGTTAACCTTACAATTCACTGATAATCGGTACAATTTCTTTGTCACCTGGGGTGTATTTAGATCACTCATGGAAATGTTGACGATGAAGTTTCCAGTAAACTAAATTCAGATCACAGCGCGTCCAGAAAACTCGTCAGAAGGGGTTTTATTCAACATTGTCACGAAAAAAAGAATCGTTTATCATACTGCAGTTTCTAGCATAATTATTAATCTTTAAAGTGAAATTTTATCGCCGTAATGTCTAGAGTAATGTGACTTAATCTAATGTTTGATCAAACAGGCATCAGATTTGAGCGCATTCGCCCAAAATCAAGACTTTGAACACAGCAATCCAATTAGCGTTGAATCTATCATCAAACGTCACCTACGAAAATATATATTTTAAAATCATTTCACCCTAAGCAAGTCGATAATTATATTAGGACATAGGAGTTACTGGGAGTGAATGGGAATAAGAATACTTTAGTAAGAAGGGAGGAAAAGGTGAATAAAGGAACAGTGTTCAGGAAGACAGAAAATGGCGATGGATGTTACATTCAAATTTTTGAAGATTGTAAGCGGCATAAAAGCAAGAAATCGGAAGGAAGTTCAACAGGCGAGAAATGCGAGAAAAACTGTTAGAATAAAACATACGGTTTCGTCCAGCTACTTTAACAGCAAAAGCATGATACCTAGTTGCCAATCGGTTAGCATGCTCAAATTCATGCATTCCAAGCCACTTAGATGGAAAGCTCATTATAATAATTGCCATGAAGATATTTGTAGAAAAGACGTAGGGAATCACGTCACGTCGGTGAGAAAGTGATTGAAGTCGAGATGCCAGGCCAGGATTGATTAGATTAGAGACCATTGTTAAGAATCTCGAGATATATTGTAAGAGAACTAAATGAGATATGACAGGAATATTCAATGCTCATACGAATAGTAGATTTATAAATATGCAAAAAAGAATTCTGACCAGAATGATCTGGCACGACACAGTGAATCAACTTTCCTAGTGCTATTATTCAATATAATCTCACCACTTAAGGTCAATGGAAAACGATAGCCCAAGAAGGTGAAAGGTCTTGTTCTCCTGGAGCTTAGCAACAGCTGATAATATATAGAATATATTTTCGAATGGCAAACGACAAACGTACAAAGCAATTCATAGCGGAAAACAAGAAATAGTCAAAGAAGAATAAAACAGGGATCAACTCTAGGTTACCTTCTAGGAAATTGACATTTAGCCATCCAAATATGAAATATGTTTATGGCTTGCCAACATGGAGAAGAATTTGCCATCGTGAAATGAAGAAATATGAGACGAAACGAAGACAAAAAGAAATGCATACAAACAGCGACAGCTAGAATGAATTATCAACCCGAACATCACTGGGAATTTCATTTGCATTGAGGCGTGGAAGGACTGGATCTCAAGGACATCAATGAAAAGCAATCTGGTCATCATCTCAATAACACGAATCTCCGCTGATAATGTTTAAAAGGACAACTCGAAATCACTTTAATCCAACCGTCCAAACTTGTGTACGGTTTAGCAAAAGGATAATATATATTTCCAGAGAATCATAATTATTCCAAGGTCACGTATAAAAGTAAAAAAAAAACCGTAATTTTGATCATAAGAGAAATTTATTAGAGTATTACTGCACAACACACTTTCTTCTGCTTTTTATGTACCATATTCTTTCAAGATTTGGTCGGTCAAGGCTTTCCAAATCTTCCTAACCTTTGTAGTTCTAAGTAATATATATCTACTTACCATCCATCTATTTTTATATAAGCTCCTCAGGTAGGTTATCTAATATTTCTCTCTTGCCTTCAAAATGTCATGTGAGTCTCAAATTCTCTAAGCTCTTTTCCCTTAATATGTGTTCAAGAAATCACAATTGCCTCTTTATGATACTAATAAAAAAAAAGATTCCTTTTTGTTTTCAGTTTACTTAAAACTTGTTTACATGTTCCGCCCATGGTATTCTCAGTATAGCTCTGAATAAGCACATCTCTATTGCAAACAAGTCCCCATTTTATCTGCGAGGATATTATCAAACATTCACTGCTATAAATAAGGATTAATAATAAATAGAAGTTCAGTACTATTTTCTGTTTTATTTCATGTAATTTTCCTGTTTCTTATTACGTTCCTTAGCTTTCGGAAGACTTCTTACCATCCTTCTTTTCTTCTTCGTGGGCTGTGTTCCTTCAGGATGTAGACAACCGTAGCCTTACCCAGCATCGTTTACGCTGTAGTTCTTAATAAGTTTTGTTTTTGCTATTTCTCCCAAACGCTGTTCTACAATCCATTTACTCAATCCCATCAAATATGTTATACGCTGTTTTTCTTTGTCCCTCTTTCTCTCAATCCGTCCTGTGAGTATAAAATTTTCTAAACCCTCCTTCCTCATTACGTGCCCTAGAAATTTCATCGGCTTCTTCCTGATGTTAAGGATAAGTTTCCTTTGGTTTTCATTTTGTCTAAAACCTCGTCGTTGCTCACATGTTCGGCCCATGGTATCCTCACCATCTTACTATTAGATCGATAATAAATATCTCAGTATTCTGTTTTATATAAACGCTCCAATTAATGGAGATGTGCATGATTATTAATAAAATCCGTTAAGTATATAACAAGTATTGAAACAATTAGAAATGTGTGTGAAATGGATGCTAATTTAAACATTTTGGATAAAATGGCCGCTAAGATTATAGAAAATAGATTTTTATGACCAACAATTGTGCTACTTATGCATGTTTTAGACATTATCATTATATTAAAATATTTTCTAGACACATCATATATATATATATATATATATATATATATATATATGCGAGAGCACTCAACTATTCTTTAAGTAGAAGTCGTTTAGCTTTTGAACTCAAATTGGATACATCATACTTCTGAATTTTAATTATTTCGTAAAAATAATTGTCTAATTTGAAACAATATCTTATAAGTACTTTTAGAAGTAAAGTATTCTTAACTCTATAAAATTAAGGCGATCAATTAGATTAATTGGTAAAGATTACCTATATCATTGGAAGTATTGCAATCTATCTGATCGAAGAGACATGTGTGAATCCATCTATGCATTTGACGACAGATCCACTGCGCAAATGTCGCGTAAGTATGAATGTAGCCCTATGCACAAATATGGCTGAGTGGTTAGAACGTTGGCTTTCTAACCTTGAGACCCGGGTTCGAATCTCACCCCGGTTGATTTGCCAGGAAGTAGATTTTCTGATGTAATCAGTCCGGATAGGGCACCTTTAGAAAGTGCCTGAAAACATGCTAAGCCCTAGTAGGGAAACTTGGTAGACGGAACCCTTGTGGGACGTCGATATATGTCCTAGCACAAAGTTACAAGTCAGCGCGACCGAGTGTTTGAATGTACAGGCCTTGTTCAGAATTTTGTTCACGCTAGGTAACACGCTCTATCCCAGAAACTGGAACTAATGTCACTAATGTCAGCTAAACCATTGGCTCTGGGTTTTGAACAAACACAAATATGCCTGAGCGAGCGTCTGCAACAGGGTTTGGCTAGCTGGCTTAAAAGACGGGTATCTTCCAATACTAGTGTCCTGCTATTATATATGTATAAACATGATTGGTTTTTATTTTATATATATATATATATATATATATATATATATGCATGCGTTGGGCAGAATGGTCATTACTACTGGATAATGAATTCGATCCTCACATAATGTCCCATATAAATTTGGTATTTTCATAGTCAAACCATTTGAAAATCCGTTTCAGGGATAAAAATGACTAGCCAATGCATCTTCATTTCATATTCATATCTAGACGCTCAGTATCGAGTAAAGATAATCGAGTCTGGTCTGGTTGACCATTACTAATGGATAATGAGTTCGAATCTCACTTGGTGCCGCATACAAAGGTCGGCATATATATATATATATATATATATATATATATATATTCATAAATTATAACATTATCAATGTCTTCATGTTGTATTGATAATATTATAATTTATGAATATGTCCTGAAGATGGTTTATTAGACCGAAACGTCCGACGTTGACATATTAACATTAAAACAGTAAAAATTGTATATAAGGATTTTTGTTTGTTTTTTCCGTATATATTTTTCTTCATATATATATATATATATATATATATATATATATATATATATATATATATATATATATCTGTGTTTATGTATGCAAGTTGTGATGGAGTATATTGTCGTCATTTTATATTTTTAATTTCGCGCATGCGTTTAGTTTTTTAGGATTTGTCCACTATACAGTAGAGTCCGTTGGACCAGTCTGCAAGAAAAAGAACAGTATGATGCAATGCACTCCGCCAGAAATTTGGAAACGGCATGATATACTGCTTTGAATTCACGCCGGAAGCTCCAATTCAGACATTTAAGAGTTTTGGGGTGTCAGTCTGGGGACAGTGCAGAGAATTTGGAAAGTTTTGGATGAGTCTAACGGTGATTACGAAGCTGTTGGGAGTAATAACTAGGGATGGCAACGTTATGCCTCCATTCATCTTCGTACAGAGCCTCAAACTCAGCATGGAGGGCTACATCGAGTGCATTGAGGAGGTAGTGCCGCATTGGGTCAAGAGTTTTACCGGAAGTACTTGCAATATAGACCGAATATCTATTTTACAATTAATAGAAAGAAGGATCATGCCGTTCAGCCAGTGGTTAGTTAGTTAATGCCTTATATAATCTGTTAGCGAAGTGAGTTCGTCATTAATTCCATTAACTTTATTGATTAATTCTTTGAATGACTACTTTAGAATATTAATTAAGCTGCATTATATATATATATATATATATATATATATATATATATATATATTGTGGGAAATTTATCAACCTCCCAAACGGAGTCGTGAAATGGCCACGACAAACATGGCGGACTCGGAGTATGAGTCCATGTAAAGAAATGTAGTGAAACATCAAGAACCGATATATATGTACAAACAAATGAATATGTATGAAACAAATGTTTACAATTCACAATGACAATAATGTACGTGTAACAAAAAATGTGTAAAATTTTGGGTCCAAAGTATGTGTACTGTAGTAAGCGAAGTATGTGTATATATGTATGTAATGTTCATGGGTCTTCCCGAAAAGGGATCACGTTCTTCCGTTAGAAATTTACATTGTTGTCGTATAAACTAGAAAGTAGGAACAGGACGAGAAAAAATATCGCCAAGAATTTATCGTGTTGGAGAGCGTACCCTAGTAACAGTTTTGGAAATTAGGAGGAGATAAGCCGAAAAACATTTTTTTAAGCCTTTCATCCCAAGCAAGGCGGGAAGCCACTAGGACGCAAGGAGTTACAGAAGATTTGGAGCAAGATCAGATAGGAGTGACAGAGGAAAGGATGAGGAGAAGGATAGTGGATAGATCAAGGAAACTGGGGATGTCGATTGACATTACATTTGAATAGTTGGAGATTATAGCTCTCAGGGAAACTGGAATAGGGATGGGAGTTCCACAGGTTTCGACAGTGAAAGGGTGAGAGCAGGATGCCAGCCTCGTAGGACGCTTGAATTCATGAAGTCTGGGAACCAGCGAATGCAGCTCCTCGGAGTAATTACCATGAAAGTATTTGTAAAAAAGTCAGAGAGTGGCGACGGCGCGTCTGTGAGAGAGCGACTGTAGACGAGATGCCAGAACAGGGCCAATTATATTGCATATCCGCCTCTGGATCTTATCAAGAACTCTGAGGCAAACAGAAGGGCCTCCAGAACATATAGTGCAGCAATACTCCATGCAAGGGCGAATTGTTGATTTGTAGATCTGAAGGATCGATTCCGGGGAGAAAAATTTCCTGGCGCGGCACCAGGTGCCAACTTTTCTTGCGGTGGACGAAGCGATTGACTCAATTTCTAAAAACATTCTTTATTCAGGGAACACAATACATAACATGACAGAGAACTGATCAAAATTGCTAAAACATATTCCTTTGGCTGTTACTCTCAAACCTTAGAGGACGAAATCCAATTATATATCTGTTTGAAACGATGACATCTGATCGGTGTTTCATATTCTGTTGTATTTTCTGCATGTCCTCGCATTATTCAGGTCAGCATCCCTATTCTGAATGGTTTGGAGACAAGTCTCATTACTCCATATTCTTCTTGGCATCTCCGGTCTGGAGTCATTTAAAACACGTCTATTAGTGGCATATTGGATTCGGCGCCTGTTTATTGGCGCTCAAAATCCCATTTCCCGCCCAATCTGGGTTATGAATATTACCCTCAATTTAGATATATCCTCTATCAGCAGGAGTCGACAAAGGTGGTAACCTACATATTTTTTATCATATATATATATATATATATATATATATATATATATATATATAAAGTGCGCAGGTATGCAGAAAATAGAAAAAGAACACGTTGGGTGCATAATCCCAGTATTTTTGTTTTTATTTATAAGAAGACAGTGCTCCATACAGATGTGGAGCTTTATTATAATATTTTGTTTTTAAACAAAAAACATTATAATATATATATATATATATATATATATATATATATATATATATATATATATATATATGGGGATCTTTCTTACCCAAGTACTTTCAGTCTCCGCCAAAATCATCGTTAGTGGTGAATGACAAATTGATTGTAACTATGATCGTTGTGATGGTGATGGTGAACTTGCTCGGTTATAATTATTTTAAAATGTAAATGTATCCGTTGAGCTATGAATCTTTTTTGCAAAATATGTCTATATTATTCATTCATGTTTGAATATATATTATATATATATATATATATATATATATATATATATATATATATATATATATATATAGATAGATAGATAGATAGATATAGATATATAATCAATATTTACATACATATATACATATATATACACACATATATATATATAAATATATACATACATACCTATCTATCTATATATATATATCAAATATGTAGTGCAGTTCAATTTATATTACAATGAATCATTCATACAAAAAGTAGATTAGTAAAGTTAATGATATAAAATAGCGAAATCCATTTGCAAACAACATTTTAAAGGTGGATTAACATACAAATCATCCGATGAAAGATATGATCCTTGTTTTTTAAAATTATAAGCTGTATAATGGACTTAACGGATACAAACTTTTGGGGAGTGCAGTCGCAACGCTAAGGTTAAATTTTTTTGAAAATTTGAGAGAGTGCGTTTTTTTTTACTAATATGGCTTTTTTTTGTTGTTTTAGTAGTTTATCAGTCAATGTAGCATGAACTAAATTTTTCAATAAATGGAGTAATGTCTCAGTTGTTATTCCGAAAATTTGCACGTCGGATCAGTTTTTTTTTTAAATCAAATATGCGGTGCAGTTGAATTTATATTACATTCATATACATCATACAATCATATATCATTCATACAAAATGTAGATTAGTAAAGTTAATCATATAAAATAGCGAAATCCCTTTGTAAACACAATTTTAGAGATGAATTAAACTACAAATCACTCAATGAATGTTATCTTCCTTGTTTTTAAAAATTATAAGCTGTATTAGGTCTATCTTGAATACGCAAGTACTTTCAACTGTATATTCAGTCATACAAATATGTATATATATATATATATATATATATATAATATATATATATATATATATATATATATATATATATATATATATATATATATATATACATATATACTTATATATATATACATACATACATGTACATAGATATATACATACATATATATACATGCATACATACATGTACATAGATACATACATATATATATGTATGTATATATATATATACATACATATACATATGTATATGTACATACATGAATACACACACACATATATATATATATATATATATACATACATACATATACATATGTATATGTCCACATGAATACACACACACACACACACATATATATATATATATATATATATATATATATATATATATATATATATGATATATATATCGAATATTCTTTTTGTCTAAGAATTTAATTTAATTTTCTAACGGTACGAACTATTTTTTTTCTGTTTCCGTTAAAAAAAATGAAAACAAATTTTCCATAACGATTTGAACGCCTTCGGCTTTCTTCATCCATTACGAAAAACTTTCATTTTTGTGTGGATAATGTTCTTCATATGGGTATGAATTGTGTTTGTTTTCTAGCGTCGCATATTCACGTGTCAGATGGCGTCATACTCAAGGAAACCTACATAAATAATTAGGGTGAACTCACATCGATATTTTCGGTAAAGCGAATCGAGTACCCACAGTCACTGTGTGTTTATCTAAAAATAAATACGCTAAAATCCGCCTTTGTTCCTGTCAATGGCTTAGAGGTAAAATCTCCGACTGACTCCCAATCAGTCGGGTTTCGATCCTAGCTAGAAGCAACCGGACATCTAATCACACTGAAGAGCTGAGAAAATCTGTGGATGATAATATATAGACCTGAAAAATAATTTCGGTTGAGCTCTCTGGGGGAGGAAGTGTGGTTTTGTAAACTAACTATATATATATATAATATACACCTTGTCAAAATGTTCAAACCAGATACAAAAAGGTTAAACAAAATATACGATACTGTTACTTTAATCAAAATATATTTGCGAAACATTTACATTTAATTAGAAGATGTAGTTTATCAACAAGTGAATATTTTAATTGATTAAATTAAACAAAAATTAAAAAAAGGATTTTTTTCTTTCCATACATAAGAAAGCACTAAGACGAAAAATGTGTAGACCGAAAGAAGTTTCTTTAAATTATGCTATATCTATCTATCTATCTATCTATATATATATATGTGTGTGTGTGTGTGTGTGTGTGTGTGTGTGTGTGTGTGTACTCATGTGTACGTCTTTGTCGTTTGTGCAGTTATAAATACTTTTCACTGAAAAGAGTCACGAGACAAAAGTACAAAAAATCTTTTTCATTTTGTTCGACTTCCATTGTCATTGTCTTGGACACATGCCTACACATATGTTAGTTATAATCCAACTAATACTTAGTCTTGGCTTAATGCAGGAACATGAAATCCAGACATCGAGTCTACATTTCTCTGTACAGAAATTGAGTACTTTTCAAAAATTAAGTATAAATAAATTTACTATAATGTTCAAAGTCATTTGAAAATACTTCTGCTAAAATTCTGAATTTTATTGTATTGCTCAAATATCTGGATTTTATATTATGACAATGCATGATCATATTGAAAGTTTAATAACATTTTTCTAAATTATGAATGGGTATCTTATAAAGTCCTTGGATATAACACATGATGAATGTTCTTGCCAAGACTGATAATTACTCGCAATATCCGAATTTTACCCATTATTTCGTTATAGGTGAAGTAATGAATAACGGCTCAGATTGAGGAATTAAAGTGCCGAGTTCGAATTCCAGTCGAATCCATTACATTCACTTACATGCTAATAACCTTAGGAAAAGTATGAGTCCTCTTCGTCTCTCCCCGGTTATGGGTAAATAACAGGACAGACCTTGGATGGCAACTAGTTTATCGCAGAAAGAAGTGGCAACCTACTGCGGGAAAAAAAATCTTTCTCATCAGTCATGTATCGAAAGATACATGATCGCCTAAGCGTGCATCACGCATGGCACATAACTGAATGACAATTTTGTTATATTTCTCTCGTATTTTAGAAGCCAGGTTTAATTTCACATTAAGATTGTGCTAAAGCTTTCAAATGTGCATTTCTTTATAAAAATAATCCAATTATACTTTTTTAATGACTGTTATTCAGGAGTTGGGTAACTAAAGCTAATGGTGGGGGATGGGTGTTATTTTTGAATTCAGCCTCTTAAAATTGTTGAAAATCAGCCAAAGTAACCCAGGCGTCAATTCGAATAATTTGTTTTGTAAGCTTGTGTTATCTCTGTTCCATCGCTTTTCGTCTTCGACGTTGATATTTCTTTGGACGCTTAGACAAAAATAAAGCGTACATCCCATACATAGTTTATGGACAATATTTTCATCTATGATTATAGGGCAGCTCTTACAACTTGTACAATTTGGTCTTTCTTCCCCATTTCTATTACACGCTGTCTTGCTAAGTATCCAGGTATACTAGTAATAACTTTTGAACTTGATATTGGAGATAAAGTATTTTCATTAAACATTAATTTAACTTCTTTTCTAGCAAGTTAATTCTAAAGTTAACGTCTCTGATAAAGATTCCAAGAAAACATTCATTTTCAATAAAAAAATATAATTTCGCAAGAATAACAGTAAGTAATTTTCGTTGTGTTCATTTCTGTCGGTTTGAAAAGGTGAAAAGAAATGAATGATTGCAAGTCTCAGTTATTTAATCAGTTTCTGTTGTGTACAAAGTCTGTCTAACCTTCTTTACACTATTATTGAAACATGGACACGTCCGTCCGCTATCTTCATGCAATCAGGAGTCGATAAGCGGTAGAGCTTTCAGTCGTACTGAACTTCTGTATTCTCAGTCCATATTCTCATGTGATTAAACTCTTTTCTACTAAACTTTTTGTTCCAGTGTTTTCCTTACAGTCTTACCAACCACCAACTAGGAGCTTTATACGGAAATTATAATAGTTCCAAATTATGAAAAAAGTTTCTCTTAAAATAATGACTCTTTTAAGAGTACATAATGTATTCATTCATTCATTCATTATTGATGTCACCTTACAGAATGAGACATTGCAATATAACAACACGACCATGAAACCTAATAAAGTTACTTCTATAATAGTTCCCGAAATGTTAATGTCTATTTTTGACTAGCTTTTCCCATATAACGGAAATAATCTTCTATAAAGAGAACAAAAACATTACAATTTCGTATTCTTGTTCTACAAGAACAACCGCCATTTCCACTTCCGTCGCTATTAACCGTTTTTCATACATCTATCAGTAAATTACACATTAGCGGAAAATATTGTTTTTTTTTCTTTTTCATCTCTTGTACTCGTCTTCAAATATTTTTTCAAGAGAAACTCTCAAATAGGAATCGCAGTTACGCTATATTCTAATATCTTCAATATACACTGATTTTGATTATATCTTCATTTTATCATACAATGATAGCTAGATGCTTGAAATAAGTTTTATTTCGTAAATGTTCATAAGGAAACCATCTGCAAATTTTATTTAAGTCGAGAAGAAAAGAGATTTAATTTAATTTGAGTTTAAATTTTAATTATTTTTACTTCTCAGAGAAAGTAGGAAAATGTAGAGCTTCTCTAAAAGGAATTTTACTAGAATTAAATCTTCAGGTAAATACGAGTTATGTGCTTTATTGCTTTGAAGGCGATATTACAAAGACTGAATTGCATTCTAGAGACAGATGAAGCTAATTTGTTTTAATTAATTTTCAAGATACTGCTGTCATATATGGTCTGGAGCCCCCGCTGTTTGTCTTAAGGTCCTCCACAAAATCCAGAGACATATATGCAATATGATTGGCCCTGATCCGGCATCTGGTTTATAATCGCTCTCTCACAGAGATACAATCGTCTCCCTCTGTCTTTTCTACAAATACTTCCACGGTAAATGCTCTGACAATCTATTTCCTCTAGTTCCCAAATTGCATGAATTTAAGCGTGCTACTAGGTCGGCATCTCGGTCCCACCCTTTTGCTGTCGAAACGGTTAAATATAGCCGTCTCTTCTACTCCAATAGCTTCATATCTCGCACTTCGCATCTGTGGAACTCCTTTCCGCTTACTTGCTTCCCTGGTAGCTATAAACTTCAACTATTCAAATGCAATGTCAGTGGACATCTCCAGATGCCTTGATATATTCTCTTCATCCTTTCCTCTTTCAGGCCTCTTTATTCTTGCTCCCACTCTCTGTAACCCCTTGTTTGCTAGTGGCACTCCTGCCTTGTTTAGGGTGAAAAGCTTAAAAAAAAATTCGTATTCACAAAAATCTTAAGAAAAAAACTTACGTTCAAAAATTTATTGATCCTTCTTTTTACCATTTTATATTTTGTTTCTATAAAAAAAATTACATTGAAAGAATTTTATTAACTCAAAATGAATCTAATGATTAAAAACAATAGTATCTTTTCTGTTAATTCGCCCCCAAAGAAAAATGATATATATATTTAGCAAAATTCACACTAAATTTTCCTAGACCTAAACTCTTCCATAGTTCTCCGGTTGGTTGACCTTTGCAATTGCCCTAAATATGGGCGACGTGGGTATGCTATCTTTTCGTTCTCGCTCACCCCGATGCCCAAAACAGATTTTTTTTAAATATAAAAATGCCCCGAATATCAATTGCACTGACAAAATGTGAATAACTCCGTGATTTTTGGTAATTTTTTCTCTTGGGGGTTGGAGTTGTTACGAGGCAAGTTAAACAAATTTTGATTTATAATTTCAAACGAATGTCAAAAATTTGATAAAAAAACAAACTTTCATTTGAAATTTATAAATTCGTGGGATGAATCAGTATTTGCGATAAGTAACTTTATATTATTTGGCGTGAATTAACAGGAAAGATCAAAAAAAAAAATATGACGAACATTTAGACACTTCGAGTTCAGGAAGGTGATTTTGATCGAAATGGAACTTGTACTGAATTCTTTTGTTAATTTTTGGGCGTTATTTTTTTTCTTCAGCCAGAAGATTTGCAGAAGCTTAGTAAAACAAAAGCATGTCGTCCAGATTTAGAGAAATGTTTTAAGAGTAATAATATTTCCCGATCGGAAATGGTCCAACTATCGTTGTTAATCTGCCCAGAAACTTAAATCTTTATTTCCATACAAAGAACGAATATCTCTCCCCGCTTCCACTGACGAAGAATCACTTTTTGAGTTCATACGTCGTCTCATATGGGTTTGTTCTGTACTTATTTTACATGTAGTCAATAAGTCATTCATCAACGTACTACTCTTCAGTTTTATCACTTTGCTTGTTATTAAATTTGGCTTGATTTGGTTTAGCGGCATGTCAATACCTATATGGGCTATTTAATACCGAAATCTAAATATCTTGTATCAATTCTATATCTTTTTATGATATCCTGTATATAATTTTATACTTTCAGGATAAAGGTATTTTTTATATGTACAATACAGATGATAAAAATGTATTGCTTGTAATTTTACTATAAAAATGTATTTTTATATTTATTAATGTTGAATTGTTGGTGATTTTGCTATGAAAATTTGCTGCTTGTAATTTTACTATAAAAATGTATTTTTTTATACTTTTAGAGCTTCATTGATGGTCATTTTACTATGAATATGTAATGCTGGTAATTTTACTATAAAAATGAGTTTTTTTATTGTTTCATTGTTGCTTATTTTACTACGAAAATGTATTGCTGGTAATTTATTTTCTAAAAATGTATTGCTGTTATTTTCATTATAAAAATGTATTTTTAAACTTTCCTAGTGTTTTTATTTTAGTTTGGGAGTTGACTCTTTGCCCATAGCTGGGACCGTAACAGGTTCTACCACCCCGTGTCAGGGTAGATCTAGGAACAACATCAATTAACAGGTGGTTCCATGCTCTTCAAATATCCAGATTAGAGGCCTTGCTGCCGGAAGTATTTTGTCATACCCGGGATATGTTTGTTATATGTTAGCTAACAAACCTTTCTAATACAACAATTTGTACAACAGTGAATGATATGATAATTGAAAACCAACAGTAATGTTACAAGCCATAAGTCCCAGGTTCGATTCTCACAATGGTCGATTTGTTAGAGAAGTGACTTCTTGATGCTATCGGAGGCGATACGAATGCGTGGCACTTTGGGAAAGTGTCTGAAACCTATACCTACGGTTGACCCAAGCCTGTGAGTTAAACTGAGTAGGCGGTCGATGGTTGTGCTAGCTCAAAGACATCACAAGTCATCGTGGCCGAGGGTTTGAGCGTGCTGGCTTTGTTTAAAAATCGGATCACACGAAGTTATGCAGTCTTTCCCAGAAACTGTAACGAAGATCCGCTAAGCTTAGTTACATTATAAACCACAATTGAACTCTGTGAGTAGAGAAGGCGTTTGTAATTGGGATTTATTAGTCATTCTGGGAGGTGGGTATGTTTGGAAAGGAGGAATAGCAGATCATAGGAATGGATGGAGCGATTACGTTAAACAATTTTCCCTCCTCTTTGAAAAAAATCACCTTGCTGTTTTTTTTTAACATATAAATTAAATGTTTACATTTCTAAAGTTTTCAATTTAATATCTTCAATTCATTTCTTTTTTCGAAGAAATAATATTAAAAACAAAGTGTTACCGAGTTTAAATGTTGAATAACTCGTCATATTATTGTGTTTGGAGAGAGGAATGACTGATTTCAAAGACTATAAGACTTCACGCGGCATTGATATGGTTCTGCTAACATATACTGAGAGCTCCACAGGTTGATCATGTGAGAAACCAGAAGATCTTAAAGAGAGTAACAACTCCAAAATGACGTTAACATTAAAAAAAATAGCTGAGATTTGAAGTACATAGGAATAACGAAATATGTCTTTTCGAAACTGAGTAATGTATTAACAGATAGGAAAATATCATTAGAAACTTAGAAAATGGCTGAAATATGTGATATTTAATCATCTACATGGCAGTGGATGTTGAACAAACCACTTACAAACGAAGAAAAGACGTAAAACAACAATTGTACGGATCTACCAAAGTATATTGAGAAATTCCATGGCCAGAGAATGTAACGATGAAGTTCTTACCAAAAATAGGATCTACAAAAGAACTTCTGCTAGAAATGAGAACTAGCTAAAACCCGAAGTTGCACAAGTATAGCGAAAGATGTCTGCCAGAAACTAAGCAAAATATTAACATATACAAAAATATCGTAACAAACAGCTAAAAAATCCAAAACCTCTATTTAATATCTACTCACCTATATAGCAGTACATGCTGAACAATCTCCTTGCGGACGAATAAGAGACTTTAAGCGATAAAAGTATTGAGGATAAATTCACAGAACACTGGAGAAATGAGTAGGTTTTAAGTAAAATAGGTACTACAAAGAAACTGCTGCTCACAACTGGAATGATCAGCTGAAATATTTAGGAAATATAATGAGGAAAGAAAACTTGGAGAATTCAATATTCACGGGACACATTGAAGGCAAGAGAAGCGCATGAATTCTGCATTTAACTAATTTTATACTAGTTTAAAAACTGCACTCCATGCGGACTTTTAAGGTAGCTCCTATGGAAGGCTAATTTGCCCCCCCGACCCAAAACTATAGTGTTTTCTAGTCCAGCTTAGAAAACGGCAATGATAATTTTTCAGAAATAATTTTGAATTCCTCAATTCACTCCATGGAACTTTAAAACCTCACTTTAACTCTGATTTGGGCTTTAAGTTCAATTCCGACCAAAAAGACCGATTCGTGTCTAAAAAAGTCCGACTTAGGCCGAAATTCCTGTTCAGGCCGAACATTGATTTCTTCAAATGACAAACTCGGTGGAACTTCAAAATGGCATGTCAAGAAACCTCTCACTTTAACGCTGATTCCTTAATATTTGGAAGAAATAAAATTGATTTTTCTCAATTTCCAAAGTTTTGGAGATATTTTAAACTAAATTTAAAACAAAATGTTTAAATTCACAAAGTTTTTTGTGAACTTTAAACTCAGTATAATTAAAAACTTTTAAAATCACTATTTTTTTTTTGTTATTTTAAAATTTGAATTTTTAACTTTTCCTCCTCATCCAAGCACAAATCTCAATGCTGGATGTTCAAGCACCAAATGAAGGGCAGATTTTCAAACCCTGGATGATTCTGATTCCTAAAAGATATATCTATCTAAAGCAAGTTTGGCCCGACTTAGAGGGGTTTCGGGCACACGGACGGACGGACAAAATTTACTGTTTATTGAGATGTTTGGGTAAAGGTATGGCGGAACAAGTAAGACAAAAATAAAGAAGAAGCGTAAAGAAACCAGAATTATTTGCGGCAACATTAGAAAGGAAGTTGTAGAGGCCCACGACTGAACACGTCCTGAAGGGATGTGGCACAGCTTATTCAGCAAAATACATTAATTTTTGAATAATTTTCTAAGCATAGCTTAGATGTGTCACAAAACTGTGTCACAGTGGGGATCGAACTCTCTATTCATTCGTAATTACTTTAGTGAGTCAAGCTTGCTAATCATTGCACCACGCCGAAGTGCCCTAGGCATGTGGTACAGAGAGAGAGAGAGAGAGAGAGAGAGAGAGAGAGAGAAGTATGTGCTGGGTGAGTCGAAGCAGGTTAAGAGTGTTGGTAAAGAGAGGAAAATGATCCTAAAAATGTTTAAAAAGATGGCGAGCATTTAAGAGTTTTCGTAAATATAATTGATGATTTGAAAAATATTCCAGGTTGAAAATATCATCTGAGAAGTCATGGAAAGACAATGAATGATGAAATAGGTAATGAAGTAACACAATATAGACAGCAATTGTATGTGACAATAGAGCAATCATCTATTATGTTTGAAAAGGTGTATGTCTGGCCTGGAATCATTAATCGAATCGAACGTTTATTGCTATCAAAAGATGTTAGAGAAACACACTGTGCCTTGTTGGCCTCCACGTTTTCCACTGACTTGAAGCAGAGCGACTACATCGAATCAATAGTTGCATCTACTGCAAGGAAAGTTGGTTCTCTGTGTCCTGCCCAAAGTTTTTTTTTTCGTCAGAGTCCATCTTGTACATTTACAAAATTGCCATTCGACCGTGTATTGAATACTTTTGTCATATCTAGTGTCCCAGCTGTCATCTAGAGGTTCTTGACAAAATTCAAGAAAGGGTCTGCAATGTAATCGATCCTGATTTGGCATCTCAACTTCAGTCACTTTCTCACAGATGTGATGTGGATTCCTTTTGGCTTGTCTACAAATATTTTTATGGCAACTGCTCTGACGAGCTTTTTTCATTGGTGCCCCGACGAAGTGAATTTAAGCGTGCCACTAGATTGGCATCTAGGCCCCACCCTTTTGCTGTTGAAATAGCTAGATGCAACCACAGCTTCTACTCCAACAGTTTCTTTTCTCGCACTTCTAGCATGCGGGACACGCTTTCGTTTACATGCTTCCCTGTTAACTACAATCTTTAAAAATTTAAATGAACCATCAGTCGCCATCTTCTATCTTCTTTAATCCCGTTCATCGTTTGTCCCTTCCTCAGTCCTTCCTATACTCATTCGTTCCTCTCACTTTCACTCCCTGTACCCCACCCTGCGTGAAATGATTACAAAATAAACAGAAATATGTCTTAACTGATTAATGACAGTTTATAATAATTTTACTGTAGCTAAAGTCTTTCTTGAAACAACAGAAAGATCTTGTTTGACACAAAGAAAAGCGTACTTAACTGTTATATAAAATCAGTCCTCTTATATGGCAGGAAATGATGAACACAGATGAAGGAGAGACGTAAGGTAGCAGAAATGTCGTTCTACAGAAGGATGCTGAGAATTCCCTAGGTTGAACATGTGAGCAATGAGGAAGTTTTAGAGAAAATGGACACAAAAAAGACATACACTTAAGATCAAAAAATGACAGCTGAAATTTCTAGGGGACATAATGAGGAAAGAGGGCTTAGGAAATTTAACACTCACAGGACATATTGAAAGCAAAGAGGACAGAGGAAATTAGCGCATAGACTATCTAAGGAAATCATGTAAATGGTTGGCAGGGAATCGGAAAGATAACGAAAAGACACAATTTACGAAGAGCGACAACGGATGGGAAATTGTGGAGAGTTATGATCCCACACGGCACATAGAAGAATGCTTTTCTTCACTGGAAATCAAGTCTCATTCAGAGCAGTGTGTTGAGAGAAATATGAAAACAAGCGACACATTTCAATCTAATGTCGTTTCCTGCTGTTAGACAATAATAAAAGTTAATCGAAGTTAGTACGGAACTATAGAGACACTTCCATAACAAGTGTTCTGGGTATGACGATAAACTACATCCGGCAGCAAGACCTCTAATCGGGAGATTGGAAATTTTTGAAGAGCGTGGAACCACCTCTTACTTGTTGTTGTTGTTCTCAGGTTCACCCTGACCCGGTGTGATAGTACCTGTTAGGGTTTCAGCTATGGCAAATAGCAAGTGAGACCCGTAACAAAAAACAAAATACTTTATACTAAGATTACCATCAATACATTTTTATATAAAAAAATACCAGCAATACTTATTTATAGGAAAATTACCAACAATACATTTCATAGGAAAATGACTACACTTTATCTGTAGTTGAAAGCATGGAATTGCGTTCAAAATATATTTAGTTGAAGCCATAAAATTGTATTTAGATTTTAGCATGAAATAACCCATAGAGGTTGATATGCCGCTAAAAAAAATCAACCAACCAAACAACAAAAATGAAAGAATTCCTTTATGACATTAATCCATATAATATCCTACAATTTCTTAAATCAAACTGTATTTGAATATATAACTTCAACAAAACTACACAAAACTGACATATCACCACCTGCAATAATTATTTCCACACAAACATGATTATGGACAAAATCTGTGTATCATCTACCATTTATTCAATTAAGAAATCAGAAATACATGTATTATACATTTATTACTTCAAAGCACCCAAGACAATTAAATTTTGGCATTAAATGACACATAAAGGACTTGATATGCTGTTAAACAAACAAATCAAATCTATGTGTAGTCGTTCTGAAAGTCGGTTATTCAACGCTAACTGCACTGAGTTTTGATCAGCTGCAGGCTAACGGAACATGGCTCACTTAAATATTCTGCCAATTTGAAGTGAGAGAATCTGGGAAATAATATCTGTTAACATCTGTAAATCGCAGTTAAGTGAGTTTTTTTTCATCACGTTTTATCACACGTTAATAAAAGTGTTCTTTATATATGTCAGCCTTTGATGAGTACAACGTTTACGGCATGTTCTTTATTCCCTAACGCGTCAAAAGTAATGGAATAAGTGCCTTGCGCGTCCTGTGGGATCCTCTCGTCTGGTGCTGTGCGTCAAATTGATTTGACATCGATCCTCCGAGCGGTTGGAAGAGCTATAGAGAGATAGATGATAGATGTTCCTAGCTTCCTTATATTTGTAGGTAAGAGTTATTGCGTGCGAATATATCTCTCCACAACGTCCCATAAATGCTTAAATGGATATATACTGGGCGAACGCGATAGCCACACCATTCCTCGGAAGTTTCCAGAATGATCTTCAAGTCAATTATAATTTTTATCATTTCGACACAAGTAAGATGATAATGCCACTAAGACGTAAGGGAATAACTAAGAGTGAAAGAATCTAAGGAAAAACATTTTTAGGCGGTGGCGGGGAGAGAGACACACGGAGAAAGATGATAATGATTGACGTTACATTTAAATTTTTGAAGATCAAAGTTGACTGCAAAACAAGTAGTCGGAAAAGAGTTATATAACAGAGATTTGCGAGAGAGGAAACTGTTAGCATAGAACTTGCGTTTACACCAAGCGATTTCAACTGTGAAATGTTGAGCCCAATCTAGTATTGCACGTAAATTCGTAAAGTCAATGTACCAAAGAGGAAAGCTCATCAGATCAATTTCCACGTACAAATTTATACAATGACTGTTTATGATTTATGTTCATTTAATACCGAAATTTAATTTCCAATGGAGACTTAAGTAATAAAAAATATGGTATGTTATTCTGCTTTCACAATTGAATGTATGGTAAATGATACTCAGCTTTTATGCATATGCATGTCTGTGTCGACTTAATTATTAGAGGCGGTGATATGTGTATTTGATGTAGTTTTGTTGAAGTTATATTTTTGAATACAGTTTGATTTCTTTAAGAAATTGTAGGATATTATATGGACTAATATGAAAAAAGAGTTCTTTCATGTTGTTCTTTGGTTGATAATGTTTAGCTGAATATCAACCTCTATGAGTTATTTAATTTTATGCCTTCAGCTACATATAAAATGTATTGCTGGTCACTTTACTATAAATATGTATTGTTGATCATTTTTCATATAAAAATGTCTTGATCGTATTTTTAATATAAAAATATTTTTTTATATTTTTATAGTGTTTTGATATTGTTTGGGAGTTCACTATTTGCCCATAGACAGGGCAATAACAGATTCTACCACCGCGGGTATAACAGCAATAAAGAGGTGGATCCAGGTCCCTCAAAACCTCAAATCTTCCAATCAGAGGCCTTGCTGCCGGGTTTAGTTTATCGTCATACCCAGGATTCACGAATTTATCGAAGAGCACAGCTACGTTACGGCGGTGGGAATGTCACTGAAGCATAGATGCCACGTAAAGACTAATAACATTGCATATTTTTTGGATTTTGTGAAGAATCTCTAGATACATAGAATCATCAAAGCAGATAAGGCAGCAATATTTAATGTATGAATAACGAAAGGTAGATTCTGTCGAGAGAAAATGTTTGAAACGAAACAGTAGACTAAAATCCATAGCAGTAAAATTAATTAAATATAGCCGTTTCGCTTCATGTCAGTGAAAACGCTATCATGAGAAAGCGCAAGTAATCCATCTTCCGGGGGTTAGCATGGCTTTCTAAGGCGATTAAGGGTGAGCACATTCGTTTTATCGGTGCTAACATGAATAAATCATTTCTTAAACAAAGTAACAATGGATTGAAGGTTATTTTTTTAATCAGCTGTAAAGTTGTCTTTATCAAACCTATCTAACTTAGAACGGTGGTATATAGTTGTGTCACCAGCATAGATACTAAGTCGAGAACTAGTGACATCGATAAGGTCGTTGACAAAAAATTAGGAAACAACGATAATCGAAAGATATATCCCCTGTAGGACACCCGCATTAATGTAAAAAAAAAGATTTATAGAAGATAAGCTTTTCAAGAAAAGTTTCATTTACGATTTGATAAGAAAGATTGAATTAAATAAAAAAACCTGCTCAGAAATACTATTACCCTTCAAATTGTTAAGATGACGGCAAATCCTGTCAAAAAGCCTTTGAGGTACCTAAAGTAACAGCCCAAGCTTTACAATTCCCATTTAATTACTGTGGATCAAGGGAATTCAAATGTCCCCAAGTTTCACCATTCCCATCTAATGTCACGGTGGAGTAATGAATAGCGGCTTGGATTAGGGATCGGAGAGCCGAGTTCGAATTCCAGTCGAATCCATTACATTCACTTACGTGCTAATACCCTTGGGAAAGGTGTGAATCCTCTTCTTGTCCCTCCAGCTATGGGTAAATAGCAGAACAGACTGGGTTCTATAGCCTTGGATGGCAACTGGTCTAGGAGAAGGAAAACTCTGAATTCAAAACCTGTGGAGAGTCGTTTTGGAACCTTGTGGCACGTAGTGCAGCAGGTCTCTGTAATCGGCCCTTCAAAAAGTGTGGATGGTCCTGCACAAAACCTTCACCAATATAATCAAATCTCATGTGCTATACATGCGGGTTAGGGACCGCTTGTGAATTCCAAATTCCCATGAAACTCCAATATTGGAGCCAGCTCAACCCACCTCGGGTGAATGTCGTTACAAGAACAAGAACAATTCCCATCTCATGCCAAACAGACAATAACCATTATGACATCACTGGGTGAATGAGAGAAGTGATAGTTGAGTTCTTTAAACAAGAAACTCCAGAAGAACTATAGGGGAATTCTAGTCTGGCTGATATTGCAGTTATACAGTAAGTCCATCAATTGGTTCAAATGGTCATCAAACAGTACAGCATAGCCGTCACTCGTCAAAAACTAGTCTCGATGGGGCAGTGGACACAATCTTTGCCATGTGATCATCATCTGCACAGTACTTTTTTGACAACTGGTATCCATAGCATCATAGGATCGGTTTTACATCCAAAGTTTAAATAACAGGAACTGTAACTCAGTGAACTTCCAAAAACGTTATCAGACCTCAAGGGTATGACCCTTATTTCATGAAAGCTAACGAACACTCAACTGAACAACTGGGAATGCGTCTTGTACATCCTGTATTGAATGTAAATGTGATCTGAGCATCTAGTCATGATTACTAAGTACCCGTGGTCGGCGACTGAAATACCTGCTCGCAACTCGGTGGATCAAGGGAAGTCAAATGTCCCTACAATTTCCGAAATTAAATTTTCCATCCGTTTGTCACCAACTATCATCATGTAAAATAAATTTGTAATTTTGATATACAATCATTTGGCAGAAATAACATTTGAAAGAGAAAGGAAATTCAGCTAAACTAATAACTATGATCCTCTGATGACAATGCACGTTTTGTGTCGCTCCGGACACCTCGTGAAGGCACTCTCATTGTCCTCCAAACTGAATATGTCCAGTATCACCGTTAAAGTGTCCTTCCTCTCCTCTACGTTTTCAAATCGTTAATCCATAAGCATTCTTGTTCACTTCATGGCGATTTTACCAAGCTTAACACAAGACATTATTGCATAGGGAGCCTCTAAAATATCCCCAGGACTCGACTGCTTTGTGCAAACCAATCAGCTCTGACAAGACATGAATAGCAGGTAAGAGTTTATTGATTGATTCGTTTTCTTATAGACCATCTGAAGCTTATTTAAAGACAGAAAATATTTTTACATTGTAGTAATATTCTTGAGATAATAATGGTCTAGTGATGCAAGTTTTACTAACTGACCCATAGCTGAGGGAGAAGAGTTGGGTTTATGCCTTTCCCAAGGATATTTGCACGGAAGTGAATATAACGAACGCAAAGGGAATTAGAACTCACCTCTCCCATTAACAATTCTGAGCAACAATTCATTACACCAATCGCACATCCTATCATGAGCAACCTGTTATTCACACTAGCTCATCAGCTACTTCTCATTACTTTTAGATATTGACTTTTGGCACATCAATGTTTCAATTGCGGAAGTAAATTTAAATGCATTTTAGCATAAATTCAACTTTTTTTTTCTTTTTTTTTTTGGTTGAATTTTAATAAGCTAACCTAATTCTTTGTTTCCATGTTGAAAAGTTAGGCCAGTACAGTACTCTAAACACTACCTGGCTTACCGTCACATCACGTTGAAACACCGGTTTTTGTATGGTCATTGAAGTTTAGGTGGGTGAGCGCTTGTAAATACCATATGCTCTAAGCTTGGACGGGGTAGAGACATAATCAGGATGTTGACATTCCACACTACTTTAAATAAAAGGTTAGGAAGGAAACCACCCATCAGTACTGGGAAGAGCGATACCAGTCACCTATTTTCCTGTTTTTCGAGAAAAAGTTTATTAATTTCAAACAACAGTAGCACTGATTCCTCGGTTAATGAATACCGAATGTTTCCTTATCAGGAAATGGCTAACAGTATCATTAACATTTTATTTTTATTACTGATCTACTTCTGTTTGTACAGTTTTTTTTCTCTCTTGATGAATGTGATACGACTCCTTCAGCATACGGGAAATATTCTAATGATATTTGATTAAATGTGTAAACATTACGTAATTTGTTAATTGACTTTTACTGTAAGATTTCTTGCCCATAAGAATTATGAACATTACACATGTTATAAGCTGAAAAATTAGCGAATAACAAGAAACATGAGAAGCTGAATAGTTTCCTTCGTTATTGCTTGTTAATTCGAATTTAAGCCGACTGCGGTTATTACCAATGTGTAAATATTTTAGCGGAATAACCAACACCTGCCCTACGAACAGAGAAAGGTTGTCATAAAATTTCTATTAACTCTCTAAAATTTCTATTCAAACAAAATTTCAGAATGCCATCTATTTTCTAAAGTTCCTTTTAAGATTTGAATTTCCTATTATAGACATTGCTACATAGAACTGATGATGAGCTAAATATTGGAATACTGTTTGTATTAATAATAGTAAAAAATGTATTCAGCAAACGTGTTATTAATTTTTTTACTTTTTTTTTTATATAATTCGCCATAGGAAAATATAATTAAACCTAAATAACTTTAATTTATTTACATATTTCCGTGAAAAATTTTCCCGCGCCGCTCGACTAATTTGTAGGTTTATGAAATGGCAGATGGCAACAATGGACGCTGCAGAAATGAAAACTAACTAACCTTATCAGGCTTAAAATTATAGAATCTTATAGCTTTAATGGTGTAGTGTCCTCCCTCTAAAGAGTCTATGTTGGACTCCTCCGCCTAGTATAAGATTAGTAGGAGAGAAAAGCTTCGAGGATCAGTCGACCAGACTGATCGTAACTGTCGAGCGCTCTGCCTCAGAGGGGAGAGATGCGAGCGGGGCTTAGCAGGAGGGGGGTTCCGTTTAGGGAGGTGGACGGGCCCTGAACCCGTTTATACGGGTTCTAAGGTAATATTTTTGGCTGAGCCTACGGGCTCGGTGAACCCACGGTAAACTCGGCCTTGTGCAACATACATCCGTCATGGGGCGGTTACATATAACAGTCGACCAGACTGTTCATTACTGTCAAACTCGCCACCTAGGCGGAGAGGATCCCGGACGAGGCTTTGCCGAAGGGCAAAGTTTCGTCCAGGGAGGTAGACAAACCCTGAACCCGTTTATACAGGTTCTAAAGGAATATTTTTGGCCGAGACTATGGGCTCGGAGAACCCACGGTAAACTCGGCCTTGTGCCATACACATCCCTCTTGGGGTGGAGGGGGAGCTTTTAAATCTTAACAGTAGAATAGATTGACCGCTGGGTCAACCGACACACACTCACCAGACGTGTAATACTCTTCTGATGAACTTATTGTTTAATATATAACACATCTGCAACACTTGTTATTTCTTTAACCATTTACATGGTCACAACATCTTGGCGACGAAGGATTTAAAGAAACGGACTTAAATCATATAAAAATAATTTGCCAATGTCTACAACAGTGGTGAACAAATGAATTCTAATCAAACTCTATGACAAAAGGGTATCCAGTGTTAATTACAACACTGACAGTGGAAAAAAAGAAACTCTTCAAAACAACAGGATTTCTACAAGTTCAATTCAGTGGTTGGAAAGAAGGTTGGTGAACCTTGTTATTTTTTCCATTCCAACAAGTCAGTAAAAAGACTGACAAGTCAAACAGACTTATTATTGGTTAAGAGGATAAAGAGATAACAATTTCTCCCGCTCATTTCTTAATTTTACGTACTACCGCAGTAAAATGGGCGAATTTAAAAGTGCAATGCTAGAGTTGATGAAACACCAACAGGAACAACAACTACTGTTGGAACAGAAATACCGAGAAAGACAAGAGAAATTAGTACCAGAAGAAATTTGAGGAATTGCACCTCGTAATTCAGGTTAGACTACAGACACTGGAAGAAATGCTCCTTCAAACACAGATTGAGCAAAGGCACTTGTATAATATATCGATCGAAAGTCAAAATGAGGACAGAGAAAACCCGTTCTAAAAATTCTATATGAAGTGCTACTGAAAACTTCACGTTTGCACCTGAAGAAGAAATTACATTCACTTCGTACTTTAAACGTTACGAGGACTTATACAATAAGGATTGTGCAAATTGGGCTGACCATAAAAAGGTTGGCCTACTCCTCAGAAAAGTAGGCACAGCAGAATATATCAAGTTCGTTATCTATATTTTGCCTAAGAAAACCAGCGACTTGAAATTTAAAGAGGCGGTTCAGTCATTAACAGAACACTTCTGTCCAAAAACATCACTGTTTCATAAGCGTTGGAAATGCATGAATCGCACACGTAAAAAAAGAAGAAGCTTATAATACATTCGCGAGTATACTCAATAAACACTGCGATGACTTCAAAATGGCGCCAATAATTGTAAATGCCTGATTTTTGTCCAGGATTTGATTTCAGCGAAAGATGTTGAAATACGTCGTAGGGTACTCAACAAGCTTGAAAACGAACCTGACGTTACTTTACAGCAAGTTGCCGAACATTGCCAAGATTTCATGAGCGTCCGAGAGGATTCGAAAACATCGAACAGAGTTACGTGGCTTACATTAAAAAAATACACCAAAGAAAAATTAAAACGGGTCAACCAAAAAATAATAAAGTTACTTTGCTGTCAAGATCATGTTTCGGGTATGTCCAGTTACATTGGTATATAGATTGTCCTTTTAAAGATAAAAATGTTTTAATTGCGATAGATTGGGACACAAACGTTCCCACTGCCGAGTTAAGAACATAAAAAAAAAGGTTTGTAAAAATTGCCAAGTCTGATGAACCAGAAAGTCGTAACATCAGGAAATATATTGAAGTGCAAATATTTAACAAAAATATAAGGCTAAGCTTGATTCGGGTTCAAACTTATCCATAATTGATTATGAAACATGGGAAAAACTGGGTACGCCGACTTTGTTAAGAACGAACCGAAGAGCTAAAAACTTAACTGGCGACCCTATTAAGTTTATGCGCGAACTTATAACGAACGTGTCATTCAAAGGTAAAATTTTAAAGCTAAAGGCGTATATTATGAAGAATATGGGTAATTTGTTCAGGATTGATTGGTTAGAACAGTTTCAACTTTGGGATATGCCTCTGAACTCATTATGTCATTAGGTGAACTTGAAGAAAATTTTCCCGGCATTTTGAATGGAGGACTAAGAAAATGCACAAAATGTCTGCTAAGTTTGAGTTAAAGCCGTTTTAACAATAAACGTAACGTTCCATTTGCCTCGTTAAATCAAATTGACGAAGAAATGAATCAACCTAAGGAAATGGGAGTTCTGGCAAATTTTGAATATAGTGAATAGGCATCTCCCCCAGTTTATATTTTAAAAGAGCAAAGAAATTCGTGTATGTGCTGACTTCTCTACGGGGCTGAACAGCATCCTAAAGGTTCACCATTATCCCCTTCCAAGTCCAGAGAAGATATTTGCTAAGCTCAGTGGAGGAAAATATTTTTCTAAGATTGACTTAAGCGACGCATATCTACAAATACCCGTGGACGAGGAATGCTCGAAGCTCGTTTGCATAAACACCCACAAGAGCTTATACAATTTTTTAAGACTTCCGTTCGGGGTTAAGGTCGCCCCTTACATTTTTAACGGGTCATGGACACGATGTTAAATGGTCTGGATTTTGCGGTGGTCTATCTCGATGACGTCTTAATGAAAAGCGAAAGCATCGAGGAACACAAATCGCACGTCTGGCAGGTGTTCATGATAATCCAGGATTACGGATTCAAATGAAAAGACGGGAAGTGTGAGTTTTTTCTTAGAGACGATTAAGTACTTGTGGCAAATAATTGACAAAGACGGGAGACGTCTCAACCAAGATAGGACAACGACAATAAAGAATATGCCAGCACCTGAAAATATGTCGGCTCTTCAAAGTTTTTTAGGTCTTACCAATTATTACGATGTTTTTGTCCCAAGAATGCACAGTTTGAGAGCTCCACTTAATGAATTATTGTGAAAAGATTGGGAATGGACAACCAAATGCCAGGAAGCATTTGAAAAAATAAAGGAGGTCCTTACCTCAGATCTGTTCCTTACTCATTACAATCCAAACCTTGTCATCATTGTAACCAGCGATGCTAGCTCCTATGACATTGGGGCGTGCATTTTGCACTAGTTAAAGACTGGATCGTTAAAGGAAATCGCCCATGCATCTAGGACGCTATTACCATCCGAAAGAGGTTAGTCGCAAATAGAAAAGGAAACCTTAAGAATTGTGACGGTTACACACCTGGCCCAGGGTCGGATCCTTTGGTTACGGCGCCAACGGTGACGTCGCTCCTCCTGGTCGCTCCTCCTGGGTCCAAGCGTGCCGCTCCAACCCCTTGGTCAGATGATCACCAGCCTCGCCTTTCCCGACTCGCTTCCAATACCTGGTCACTAAAGCAACTGTACCGATCTCCGGTCTGTCTACCCACGCTGTGTTTAGATCTTAGACAGACGGGACCAGCAGGGATTGGGGCCGATACAAGTTGAGTCCGACGGGGTGGCAAAACACAAATAAAAGAGAAAATAAACTCACGAGACAAAAAGATTGCTGATGAAAAAAAATGGGTAACAACCTTTTATATCTTAATGTCCGTTACATAAAAACAAAATTGTTCTCATTTCCCAACCCGCTCTGTGGACTATGGCACCAAGCTTCTATCACACAACCTAAAGATTTCGAATTGCCTACTCGTTAGAATTGTGTATGTCGGGTGTGGTTTGGTTCGACACTGGGGCTAATTTCTATCGATCATTCGCAGTTGATTCTTCTCTTCGACCTGAGTTGTATTTCTTCTTCTTCGTCGACTTAGGCTGGAAGTTCTCTTGTCTTCGACTTGGGTTGTATTTCTTCTTCTTCGTCGACTTAGGCTGGAAGTTCTCTTGTCTTCGACTTGGGTTGTATTTCTTCTTCTTCGTCGACTTAGGCTGGAAGTTCTCTTGTCTTCGACTTGGGCTGGAAGGATCTCTTGTCTGAGGATTCTCTTGCCCGCAAAGGGGCGAGTGAATCGGGCCTGATGGCCGCGTTCAGGCTCTATCCCTGCCCGCGGTCCAGCTGCAACTCTCAACTCCAACTCAACTGATTTCTGTCGACTGGGGCCCTGCTTTTATTGACGCCGCAACAAACTGGGGTGGGTCTGTCGGCGTCAGGGTTTTCTCGATAACTCCAAAAGTCGCATTATTTTTGATTTCCCATTATCGCTATTGTTTTCGCCCCTACTTCCTCACAGTGCCTTTTGTGGGGAGGTGCACACCCATCTCTCTTAGTCTCTCGTATGTCAGGTGACCGTTTTTCGACCAATGGTTCCTGATCGGGCATTTCTTTCTCTTCTTTTCTGCAGATCACGTGACCGTTTCCGACCAATTGTTATTGATCGAGCATCCTTTCTCCTCCTTTCGGGCGTGGTTACATCGTTCTTGTTTTTAAAAAAAACAAAATACAATTTTGCCTTTTCTGCTCGTACGAAAAAATGACAATCTTGGCTTTCTCTCACCTGGGCTCTGTCAACCAGCCCGCCGCTAATTAGTTGTGACTTCAGGAAAGAATACCGTCGCCATCCGTGATCCGAGACAATCGCCTCCTCCACCTCTTGCTTTTTTTGTCAGACCCGGCAGTCAGAAAATCTTAATTTATCTGAATTGAAAATATCTTTCACTCGTCAATGTGGGGGTTCTAATTTTTAACAGGTCAGAATCTGTATACCGTTCCACCGGTCACTCCCCTCAACCCAAAAGACACTTTTCTCTGATAAAAAAAAAAAAAATTCGTTTCTATTGTTCTAAAAAGAATTTCCCTTTCTCCAATTTGATAAGGTGTCTTTCTACGCAAAAGTAGGCTAGATGCTTTGACCGATATCTGGTTTTCATCAAGCGGCCCGTTTTGATATCATGTCTTTTCCCTTTCTTTCTTTTTATTATTTCTAATTCTATTCTTCCAATTGTCTTTAAAAAATTCGGTCAACATGCTAGCTAAGATATCTTTCTGACTCGTGTTTTTGTTAATGACCGTTTTTTTTTGTATTTCTCGACCTCTCTCTTTCCCCTTCCTTCTTCTTCCCTTAGGATCGTCCAGGTACAATCTTAGTGAATTATTTTCAACTCAATTATTTTCCGTTTTAAAAAAAATCAACAACCTGTTTAGTAAACCGAGTAAGAAAAAAAAAAATCATATTTCTATGAATATTTCTAATAATGCAAGGTGCCACAATCCTCCCTAACCGATTTGTCATTTACCCGTAAATGACACCTAAAACCAATTACATCATTTAACATGCACCATGCATTTGTCTCATGCAATTCTATTCTACTTTCTAACATGCAAGGGTAATGTTCTTTCCATTTTCTTTTGTTCTACATGCAATGTAATGTTCTTTTCATTTTCTTCTGTTCTACATGCAATGAAATGTTCTTTTCATTTTCTTCTGTTCTACATGCAATGAAATGTTCTCTTCATTTTCTTTTTTGTTCTACATGCAATGTAATGTTCTTTTCATTTTCTTCTGTTCTACATGCAATGAAATGTTCTTTTCATTTTCTTTTTTGTTTTACATGCAAGGTAATGTGTGCGTGTGTTTGTAGGTGCAGATGTGTTCACTAGGGTTTGTTCTTCTTGGTCAATGTTTTCCTCTCTGCCGTGGGAGGTTTTCCGCCGCACGTGGTGGTCTCACGCCAGCCTCCTCCATTGGTCTTTCAGCAATTTCTTCGCCAGTCCTGTCTGAGTAAGGAACACTGCTCGGCATCTCCCTCTCGAGTTGTTGCATGCTCACTAGACTGTCGTTCGCTAATCTTCTCTTACTCTTAATCTTCCATATTATTACACCCCCGATGGCTATAACTAGGAATGTACCCATTACTATTGACCAACTTATCGCGATCTGCTCATCAACTTCCCAAGCTACACCTTCGTCTCCCAACGCACTTAACTTATCCCTTAAGTGATCCATATCGATCTTTTCTATTGGCTTCATTAATACTGGCATCTTATTTAAGGTGACATTAGAGAATCTCTTCACTATCGGCTCCCATAATTCTGTACAATTGACTAAGCCTCTACCAATCATCTCTATGAGTGAATCTTTTTCTTCATACCTTTCTTCCATCTGGTAATAGGGGGGCAAGGAGATGGACACCCAACCGCCGAACATCCCATGGGTAGCGTCACCAGGGATAACGGTGGCCTTTATTCTTAATGTCCTTGTGGACTCTCCCCACATACCCTAGACAGGCTGATATGTTTCTGTGTGGCTACTGCCCACACCCCGTCTGAAACACTGATAGCTTGTGGTAATGCCGAGTTTGTTAATACCTCTACTTGGCAGATTCTTTTTTGATTCCTTCCCCCTCCTTCAAACAATTCTAGTATGCACAGTCTGCGGTTACCAGTTTTATAGATAGGGCTCAACGAGGTACAAGTCCCCAGGGTATCATCTCTACACCTTCTAGCTTCTTCAGCTGATAGCAACATAAATTTCGTTCTCCCCAGAATTTAATGCTATGTAGTCTGCTTCCACCTTGTACCTTGCTATCATTCCTGAAAGGTAACAAATTCTCTTGTTGTTATTCTTCACAATCACTTAGTCTCGCTCGACTCATCACTCAATCATTTCATAACTTTTCTCTTAGTTCGGCTCTTCCTCCTCTAACTAACCCCTAGCAGACAGAATGGTCTGGTCAGGTGTGCGTGGCGCCCACTCTAAAGGTCGTACTTCATGACACCACTGGTGGCCAATCAATAATGCCAATGATCTTCCGTTCCTCGTGAGGTGCAGCCCGCATCTCCATCCCCTCCACTCACATCTACCATAGTCAGCCAATAGGATCTTGGATGAGCCAGTGTCGTTATCTGTTGACACTAAATGCTTCTATTCTGCACAGCCCTTTTGTTCTACTGAGATTTGGGGTTCTTCTCCTCCCTGATCTCATCTTCCGAGGTGATTCCTGCTCAACCTCCACCCTTCCTTCTGTGTTTAACTCCCGTCCAGGAGGTTTTTTGTCCTCTTCTTCATCCTCTGATTCTTCTTTCTGTTTAGAGTCTTCGCCTTGAATGTCTTCAATACCTCTCGACTCTATGTCTAAACTTCTCCTGTTCCTTATCCTTTCCCTAAGCTGGGAAAGGGGTATTCAATCCTCCTCCTCCCACTCGCTGGGTCCTTCGTCCTGTTCAGGGTGTCTCTTTTTAGAGCCTTCGACTGCTTGATTGGACCTCTTCGTCTTTTCTTCCTTTTCTTCGGACATGGGGTGTGATGGCGATCTCACGGGGTCTTCTCTGCACTGACTCAGTCGACGACTGAACATCGCTAATCCCCGCTGAGGGTTCCAACTCTGTCACTCGGACTGCTTCGTTTATCTGGTCAAGTCGACCTATCTCCTCATCTTCTTCGGAGTCTTCCTCCGTCTCCATTCCTTCCGGTTCAACCAGAGTTACCTTCCTTTTCCTTGTCTTCTTAGGCCTCAGCTCGCTCATTTCCAGGTTAGCTATTTCAGCCTTCTTCAGATCATTGGCATGAACCCTCCTCGCTCGTCCTGCCACTTGATCCCATATTACATATGATACTGGGCCTGTCTGCTCTACTATCCGGTAGTACGGTTCCCATCTCTGGTCCAGTTTTCCTTCTCTCTGGTGGATTTTATAGTAGACAGGGTCTCCAACCTTCAATTCTACCACCTTTCTTTCAGCATTCACCTCTCATTTCTTTTCTTCTGGGCCCTCTTTATTCTTCTTCTGGCCTGTACGAATATCTTATGTTGCTGTTCCAGCAATAGTTGATGATGATCTTCTCCCATATACCTTCTTCGGGGCTTCAGTAGGTTATCTACAGGCAGGACCACGTCTCTGCCAAACAACAAAAAATAAGGAGAAAATCTGGAGGTTTCGTTTATCGTAAACCCCACGGCCGCCAGAGCCTGCGTCAAATACAAGTCCCAATTTCCAGTGTTTTCTCTGACCAACTTGGCCAATACATCTCCCAAGGTTCTATGAAACCTTTCCACTTTAGCATTTCCCTGGGGGTGATATGGGGATGTTTTTATGTGCTCTACATTCAAACCTGTCAAAACTTCTCTCATGATGCTGTTCACATTCTCCGTGCCATTATCTGTTACCAATTGCACAGGGGCACCATACCTAGGGAAGATTTCACTTATTATCAACCCGGCCACAGTTCTGGCCTTCTTGTCTGGTACTGCAAATGCTTCAGGCCAATTTGTTAGCCAATCGACAAAACTCACTATATAGTTGTTTCCTTGTGCAGTTTCCCCATATGGTCCTGATACATCCATACTCACTTTCTCGAAGGGGTAGTTTGGTACGTCTGTTTCCTCCAAGGGTGCCATTTCCTGCCTTCTGCTCTGCGACTGGCACACTACACAACTCCGAACATAGTTAGTGACTTCTCCGTACAGTTTGGGCCAAAAGTACTTTCTTCCTATGAGATCACATGTCCTATCAGTTCCCATGTGACCGAACCTTTCGTGGCACTGTTCCAATATCTCTGGTCTTAAACTTTTGGGCACATACAACTTGGGTTTGACTTCTTCATCCCTTCCTGAGAGATAATACAGCCTTTCCTCTATTATGGCATACTTGGTGGTCTCTCCTGCCTTTACCTTCTCTCTCAGAGCAGCTATTTCACTGTCTGCTTGCTCCTTTTCAATTCCTTCTGTTTGCTCTACTAGCTTCCTTCGTTCTTCCTCGAATCTCACCCGATTCAGAGTTCGTAGGGGAAGTGCTCTTCCCTATCTTCTCCCCTCTCCCTAACCTTTTATAGTCTTTTGGGCCTGGTTCACCATCATTATGGGCACCAACTCAGCTACCTCCACTACCGTTTCGCACAGGGGTTACCTCGTTATCTTCTAGGCCCTTTCCTTCTACAGGGACCAACTGCAGAGGTCCTCTCCGTACCTTTTTCTCTGACATTAGCCTACCCTTTCCCGACACTGCGGTCCTAGGAGGTAACTTTACATCTTCCTCCACCACTATGGTTATCTCTTCCTCTGGTGGGCATCCCAATGGCGTTCTCTCGCCGTTCACCACCAACACAGTAGGATTAAACTCGATCTGGGCCTTCTGGCTCCGGAGCCAATCTTCTCCCAAGATTGCCTCTGTACACAGGTCAGGGTTACGTAAAATTTTGGGTGCTTTTCACCCTCCCAATCCTCACCGGGAGCCTCACCATCCCTTTTTATCTCCAGGGGGCCCCATCTGCTTGCGTGATCTCTATGTCCGCTTCCCGTAACCTTCTCTTCCGTTTCACCCGCCTGTATGTCTCCTCTCTCATCAATGACACAGATGCTCCTGTGTCCACCAAAGCCCTCATCTCTCTACCACCTATCTCTGCTCTACAGGATAGTTCTTTCTCCTGCGTTAGCGAAGAGAACACTTGAGCTTTCTTCTTCCTGGGTCCCCACCTTTGGGTTAACCCAGCCATAGGCGCCAGTAGTAATAAATCACCTTCATTTTTTTTCATGAGGTGGAGTTCTGCGCCCCCTGCCCTGGGCGACCCCGGCCGGACCTCTCCCGGTCTCCCATGGCCGTTTTTAAAAATACAGTTTCTTTTCAGGTGTCCTGGCCTCCTGCAAAACCAGCACCTTCTTGTTGGACAGCTTGCCGCAAAGTGGCCCGCCCGACCACATGTCCAACATTTTGCTCTTTCCCTTTTAACTGGGTTGGCCTTGTGTCTATCCTCAGGGGAACCGTCCTCTATTCAAGCGGTTCGCCCACCCACTGGTCCAAGTTTTTATTTCTCTCCTTTTTAACTGGGCCACCCTCCTCTTAATTCTGGGGTGGCCCGCTGGCTTTTCCCTGGGCCGGTCTCTTGGGCTCAGCCTTCTTTGTTAATATCGGTGGGGCACCTTCCTCAGCCCGCACCACTTGGCCAGGTGTCCTTTCTTACCACACCTGGTGCATCTGTCCTGATTGAAGTCTGGGGGCAACCCCCACTTCGTCGGACATTCCGCCGCCCTGTGGTCCTCGTACCCACAGGTCCAGCAGACCAGCCCGTATCGACCCGGCGTGGGCTTATAAAGCCATGCCTGGTCGACCATGCCCTTCTATTGGGGTCCTCCTCCCATAATTCTGCCCGATCCACCTCTTTTTTAACCCTCTGATTCCACACGGGGGTTCTTCCGCCCTACCCCTTCTTCCAGCCTCCTGACTTGGTATCTGCTTCTTCCCACACCTCTTCACTTTATCCCACACCCCTGGCTCTCCCTGGCCAGCTCTATCGCTGCCGACAGTCTGAGCGGTCCTTCTTTCAATACGTCGTGACGAACACGCTCGTCGCTCAGCGCCTCTACATACAGGTCCGCCAGTTGAGCCTGCATAACCGCATTATCCCCTGACCACTTCGGGGAATGCCAATGACGATAACTTCCCCGCTAGGGCCCCCAATTCTCCCGGGGTTTCATCCCGCAGCTGTGTTAGTTTTAAAAGGGCCCTCATGGCCTCTATGGCCGTACCTTCGTCGGCGAATTCTTTGGTCAGTAGTCTTTTTATCTCTTCCCAAGCCAAGCGGGGTTGGTTCTCCAAGAGCCCCCTCACGAACTCAGACGCTTTTCCCTTTGTGGCATCGTATGCCAAATACAGGGTTTCTTGGTCCGAGAGCTCGTAGATGGTTCGGCTCTTCTCGAGGATTGCCAGCCAGTTTTTAAACTCCTTCCCGCTGCCATCAAATACTGGGACCCTCGGTCCACCCAACAGCTTCCTTAGATCCACTGACAACCCCCGCCCTACTTCTTCTTCACCCCCCACTGCTCTATCCAAATCACAATCTGACATGTCCACAGAGAAAGACAGTCTATACAGCAACAATCGAGGTTGGGAAACAAAACAAGGTGTCCTACCTTACAGACGATTCTGTTCTTTCTTTTCCTTTGGTCCCGGGTCGTTCTGAGTTCTGTCTGAATTTTCAGCAACGGCGGTCGATCGTGGTCTTCTCAGGGTTGAAATCCCTCGGTCACCACGGCACCATATGTGACGTGGTTGTCTCAGGGTTGATCCGTTGGTCACGGCACCACTTGTGACGGTTACACACCTGGCCCAGGGTCGGATCCTTTGGTTACGGCGCCAACGGTGACGTCGCTCCTCCTGGGCTCCTCCTGGGTCCAAGCGTGCCGCTCCAACCCCTTGGTCAGATGATCACCAGCCTCGCCTTTCCCGACTCGCTTCCAATACCTGGTCACTAAAGCAACTGTACCGATCTCCGGTCTGTCTACCCACGCTGTGTTTAGATCTTAGACAGACGGGACCAGCAGGGGATTGGGGCCGATACAAGTTGAGTCCGACGGGGGTGGCAAAACACAAATAAAAGAAAAATAAACTCACGAGACAAAAAGATTGCTGATGAAAAAAAATGGGTAACAACCTTTTATATCTTAATGTCCGTTACATAAAAACAAAATTGTTCTCATTTCCCAACCCGCTCTGTGGACTATGGCACAAGCTTCTATCACACAACCTAAAGATTTCAGATTGCCTACTCTTTAGAATTGTGTATGTCGGAGTGTGGTTTGGTTCGACACTGGGGCTAATTTCTATCGATCATTCGCAGTTGATTCTTCTCTTCGACTTGAGTTGTATTTCTTCTTCTTCGTCGACTTAGGCTGGAAGTTCTCTTGTCTTCGACTTGGGTTGTATTTCTTCTTCTTCGTCGACTTAGGCTGGAAGTTCTCTTGTCTTCGACTTGGGCTGGAAGGATCTCTTGTCTGAGGATTCTCTTGCCCGCAAAGGGGCGAGTAAATCGGGCCTGATGGCCGCGTTCAGGCTCTATCCCTGCCCGCGGTCCAGCTGCAACTCTCAACTCCAACTCATCTGATTTCTGTCGACTGGGGTCCTGCTTTTATTGACGCCGCAACAAACTGGGGTGGGTCTGTCGGCGTCAGGGTTTTCTCGATAACTCCAAAAGTCGCATTATTTTTGATTTCCCATTATCGCTATTGTTTTCGCCCCTACTTCCTCACAGTGCCTTTTGTGGGGAGGTGCACACCATCTCTCTTAGTCTCTCGTATGTCAGGTGACCGTTTTCGACCAATGGTTCCTGATCGGGCATTTCTTTCTCTTCTTTTCTGCAGATCACGTGACCGTTTCCGACCAATTGTTATTGATCGAGCATCCTTTCTCCTCCTTTCGGGCGTGGTTACATCGTTCTTGTTTTTAAAAAAAACAAAATACAATTTTGCCTTTTCTGCTCGTACGAAAAAATGACAATCTTGGCTTTCTCTCACCTGGGCTCTGTCAACCAGCCCGCCGCTAATTAGTTGTGACTTCAGGAAAGAATACCGTCGCCATCCGTGATCCGAGACAATCGCCTCCTCCACCTCTTGCTTTTTTTTGTCAGACTCGGCAGTCAGAAAATCTTAATTTATCTGAATTGAAAATATCTTTCACTCGTCAATGTGGGGTTCTAATTTTTAACAGGTCAGAATCTGTATACCGTTCCACCGGTCCTCCCCTCAACCCAAAAGACACTTTTCTCTGATAAAAAAAAAAATTCGTTTCTATTGTTCTAAAAAGAATTTCCCTTTCTCCAATTTGATAAGGTGTCTTTCTACGCAAAAAGTAGGCTAGATGCTTTGACCGATATCTGGTTTTCATCAAGCGGCCCGTTTTGATATCATGTCTTTTCCCTTTCTTTCTTTTTTATTATTTCTAATTCTATTCTTCCAATTGTCTTTAAAAAAATTCGGTCAACATGCTAGCTAAGATATCTTTCTGACTCGTGTTTTTGTTAATGACCGTTTTTTTTTTTGTATTTCTCGACCTCTCTCTTTCCCCTTCCTTCTTCTTCCCTTAGGATCGTCCAGGTACAATCTTAGTGAATTATTTTCAACTCAATTATTTTCCGTTTTAAAAAAAATCAACAACCTGTTTAGTAAACCGAGTAAGAAAAAATTAAATCATATTTCTATGAATATTTCTAATAATGCAAGGTGCCACAGAATCATTTTTGCGATGACTAAATTTCATAGATTTATTCATGGAAGGCACCTTGTGTTGCAGACACCATCGTCCACTCCTTCCTATCTTTTGGTTACACATACTGCTAATAGACTGCAAAGATGGGGAACCATTCTACTCAATTATAAATATAAAATAGAGTTTCTTCCATCCACTAAAATCTATCATGCGGACGGGTTGTCTAGATTGATACCTAAGTATGCTAAACCCCTGGAAGACACAGTTATTGCTGTCATGAGATCAGAGATGGAAATAAAAAGTACCTTGTGCAATACTGTCAGGGAGCTTCCTATAACAATTGACGAGATAATAGACAAAGCGTCCGATGATGAGTTCATAAAGGAAGTAAAGGACAAATTAAATAGTAAAGACCAGAATATCTCAGAAGTTCACTCACTCTGAAACGACATACTAATGTACGGAGACAGAGTAGTAATCCCATCTGCACTACAGAAAAAGAACATTAAAGGAATTCCATGTTGGCCATCCGGGAACTTCAAGAATGAAGAGTCTGATGAGGAGCTACATCTACTGGATCAACATGGACAAGGATATTGAAAACACTGTAAGGTCGTGCCATATACATCCCTCGTGGGGCGGGGCGGCTGTTAAATCTTAACAGTCGAATAGATTGACCGCTGGGTCAACCGACACATACACACTAGTCATGTAATAATTTTCTGATGTAATTACTGTTTAATATGTTATATATCTGCAACACCACTTCTTTAATCATTGGTCACAATATTTAATAATTTTTAAAATTACTTTATTTTTATTTTGCGTGTTCTTTAAATTAATGCACTTTGATATTTTTCTGCTAACTTAAAACTGAATTTTTACGAAGCAGATATAAATTCTTTCTGTAAAAAAACATTTATGAATGAAAAAGAATTTATCAATAAAACCATTGCTTATATAAATAATTAAAAAAAATCAAATTAAAATTATATAACATATGAAACATTTAATAACATTTTTAGAAATTAGTAAGCAAAGTATGTTACCGCTTATGTTGAAAACCAAATATATTAGCAAATTATATATAAAAAAAGGACATCAAAATGGTTGTTATTTTTTTTTATTAACGATGAAGATTCTTTTCTTCTCCAGATATAAGGTGACGACACGCAGAGAAAATTTAACTTTTGCTTCCAAATCTGGTATGCTGCTTCTGCTAGATATATAGAAGGTCTTGAGAAAATCCAAAGAAGAATTGGCAATCATATTGGTCCTGATTTGTCAATTCGGAGCTCCAGTCTCATTCCGGCCGCCATGACGTAGCTTCCCTCTGAATATGTTCATGCTAATTATTCCGATGAGTTTTAATGCCGTGACGTAGCTTCCCTCTGAATATGTTCATGCTAATTATTCCGATGAGTTTTAATGCCGTGACGTAGCTTCCCTCTGAATATGTTCATGCTAATTATTCCGATGAGTTTTAATGCCGTGCCTGGTCAGTAACTAGATGGGTGACCGCTTGAGAATACCAAACTTGGATGTGCGGGTGGTGAAATGGATAACGGGTTGGAATTGTAAATTGGGGAGCCCAGTTCCAATTCTAGATAGCTTCGTTATATTTTCTTACGCGATAATACGCTTGAGAAAGTTATGACTTCACCTCTTCTTCTCTCAGCTATGGTTTAATTAGAACTTTTATAAGTAAATCATTATTTATCTCAAAAAAATCTTACGATCTTAAATTATTTTCTGGGTTAAATAACCGGAAAAAATGTCAATTGATAAACCGTAAAAAACAAATCAATAAAAAAAAAACCTGTCATGGCCTTGTATCGGACTAAGATAAAGTTCAATATCTATGACATAGAATTTTTATCACAGAACGTAAGAGCTGTGGATTGAAACCTAGATTATTGAATTTATATTAATAGATTTTTCAAGGACTTCTCAAGATTCATGAAAGATAAACAGATTTAAAATAGACTGAAAGAAGTTTATATATAAATATTGATACGTAGATGCGTGTTAATATGAGAGAATTTGTCTAAGTCTCTACGTTTTCCTGTAAACTAATTATCAATTATCTAAATAATCTAGAAATGTATTTTTAATATTATTTTTTGTGTTTTCACTTAATAAGCTGGTGTCGTCGTAGTTCTAGATATTCATAGATTGCTATTAATATGGGAAGTTCTTCACAAATAATCTGCTTCTATTGGAATGCTTAAGTTTAATCCTAGAATCTTTAAAGAATTAAAGACATTAATGAATAAATCCTTAAACAAAGAGATATTTTTGTATTTTTAATTATACTCTGTTACAGCGCATGGACTCTGATGTCGATTTCAACGTAGGCCTCCTAAAAATGTCAGTTTAGAACTGAACTCTTCAAAGTTCTTCAGATTCTATTCGGGTGATGAACCATTTGAAGAACCAGCCACACTTTTTTGGTGAGCGGTGTGCCACGAAGTTGTCCAAACAACTCAGGTTTCAATTAAAAATATCCTTTTTCTTCACTGTCACCCAAAACAGGTAATCCCAATCTGTTACGCGATTAAACGTTTACACAAAAGAACACATGGCCCAGTGGATAAAGACGTTCGTTAGATCCAGTGACTAGACCCAAAGAGTTGTGAGTTCAATACTAGGCTGCAGCAGTTGCGAACCAAAAATCATGAAGAGTTGAGTTAAAGGGGAATAACTGAGACATCCGGAAGAGGCATAGTACGTGGAACGAGAACAAGCTACCCTGGCGGGCGAAATAAATGTTTCCGTTCGAAATTCTAATCACCTGAAGAAGACCGGAGCGTACAACGCAGAAACGTTGTGAATATGGCAATGAAGATGAAGATAACAGTCCGAAAAATGTAAGTAATCATAATACATGATCTCAGAGAAAAAGACAGACTATTAGCCAAGTAATTCAATCTATTATTAACTTGGGCAACAATAGCTTGTTAACTTTAACGCCCCCAAAACTACACTGTGCTCTTTTAATCATCTGGATGAAGCTTTTTTTTTTGCTTTTTATCAGCATGGCTGATGCTAGCCTCAAGGAAATTGTCTCATTGCGGCTTCTCTGGCTAATGTTTTCCGACAATATGAAGAATAATTATTATAGAGAATGAATTGCTAAATTGGATACTAGAAAAAGTTGGTTCACTGTGTCTTTCATGTCAAACATTCATCCATGCTTAGAGTACTGCTGTCACATCTAATTTGGTGCTTCTATTGAGAAAGTCTTGATAAAATCCAAAATAATAGTCTGCAATGTTATCGGTCCTACTCTGACATCTCGGCTTCAGTCACATTCCCACCGCCGTAACGTAACTTGCCTTTTTTTTGTCCATAAATATTTTCATGACAATGGTAGGAATTCTTCTTTGTATTTTATCAACGATCTCTAGATTCATAGCAGAAGCTCCGGGCGTTTTATACTAATTGTCAGCTTGTCACAAATGCTACACATTTTTTTTAGAAATTTTGACAATAAATTTTGTTTTGGTATACAGCAAAAGGACTGTCTTGTTCCGAAAATATTTATTCAAAGATATCAGCCGACGTGTAGATATTACGATAAGTGTGGCTTCGCATCTATTTCTCCCTTCTTGTTTTTTTTAACCCTTTCGTGTGAACACATGTGGGCAGGTACACACGGATTCTCTTTTAGGATTAGATATTTATCTTTGTTCCCTGTTTAGGATTGGGTTTCTGGTTCCTTCTAAAGTCTTCTCATTATCTTTCATTTTCAGTAGCTGCTTGCGTCTTAGTAGAATTATCGCCTTGCTTGGGGCGGATTGATTCAAATTTGATATTTTCCTTAACTGATTTGGATTTTATCCTTCTTTCCGTTTATTTCATTTTAGATTTCGACCCGGAAGTGATTCACTAAAACAACTAAGAGACTTTAAATCGCGAAATCTGATTTTTAAGCCCATCGTCATTTTTACCAAATTTTTTCAATTTCATTATATAGATTAAAGGACTATTGTCTCTTAAAAAAAAAGCGTTTTCCAAGACTAATTATTTTGAAAACAGAAACTTGTTTTTCCTGAAAAAAAAAACTGAAAAGCAAACAGGAATTCAACAGAATTGATTCTCTTGCCGTTCTTGAAGCACCTTCTGTTCAATTTAAAATCTATTTTTAAACAAAATATATTCTATATCATCTGAATTGTCATTTGAAAGATTAAACTTCTAATAAAAATACTATTGCTCATATTTCTAATTTTAATACGAAACCTATTTAAATTAATTTTTTTATTATACGAAACATAATATTTAAATTAATAACCTGATTATTATCAACATCATTATTATATATAATAAAAAAAATAGACTTGTATTTGTTTGAAAATCGCATTCCGGGCTATAAACAATGACCTGGGGCAAGCAAAGGATTTGATTTTTACTGTCTCCGGCTCATTAAACAAAAGACAGCCATAGAAAACTTAAATGAGCAAAGCTCTTCACAGGATGTGGCCTCTACTTGGCAGAGGGTTTTATTTTATTTTCGGCAGAGATGGTACTCCATGGATCTTCATTTTTTTTTTTTTTTTTGCTGTTGAGTTTCTTTGTCAGTGTGGATTTAGGGATTCCTCCAAACGTGGTCGCGAGAGGATGTATGTTACATCCCTCTTCCCATTGAGGTGGGTGTTTATATATCTACCTATCATGCAATTGTTCCCACACGTGCAGATCACAAGTACAGCTAGATCGACCCCGTGTTTAAATGTCGAGTAAAACCATTGGCATCAGATGATAAGCGAATCTGCACTCGGTGGCTAGGGAAGGTTACTGAATAGAATAATCAAATGAAGGTTGGTAATGAACGATAATACATATGACAAGAACAACACGTATAAGATTCGACAGCGGCGCGTAGAATAAGTAGTCAACTGCTAGAAGTGAGTCAAATGAATTTCACAATGAATCTCCAACTGCAGACCAACATACAGCATTCACTACTGTATTTATGTGAATAAAGACATATCCATTATCGTCTGTAGGTATGCTACAACAACATACTTTTTTAATTCAACGCACCAATGCTCCTGGCTTCTTTGATGACTTAGCGAGACATTGATCGTGAATTTTATTTTGGCATCATTTCGTGTGAGTTAAAATATTTTGGCTTTTTCGTTTTTTTGCTATTTTATGTTTGTGTTCCTTGTGTTCGTTATAGTGCAGCTCTTAGCCATTGTTCATATTTTCCCTACCTGTGTCTTGTCTGTTTGTACTCCTTTTATTGCAGAGCCAATGACACCCCCTCGTCTTTTTCCTTTTCTTTTAACAGACAGATTGTTGAGCACTCTTTGTTACGCTTCAGTAAGTATCACACTTCTCTTGCTATCCTCTGCTTTTACAAGGGTCAGATCAAACCGAAAATTGTATACTACTACTATATATGGATAACAGCTACCCAGTATTCATATGCCTTTCTTTTAAAAGTTAAAAAAAGATCCTTATATTCTTGTGAGTGATGAATTATCCTTCACTATGCGACCCTTTCTCACAGACAAAACATCGCATGCTTCTTACTGTTCTATCGCTATTTTAATGGAATGTGTTCCGACAAACTAAATTCCTTAGATCCACCAGTTCTAATCTTCACGACTAAGACCCGCCATGGCACGTACATTGCAGCAAATCACCCTAATCCTATCGATGGGATCTAAAGTCTACTCGAGCAATATCTTCCCAAGGGCCTCTGCACGTTGGAACCGACTGTCAATGCTTCACCGATTATTACAATTTTAACCAATTCAAATCTAGAGATAACGGTTATTTTCTCAAATATCCGCATAAAATGTGTCTCTTATACTATAACCCCCTACCTGGAGTGGCACTTTGGCCTTATACAGAGTGAATATTAGTATAAAAAATAAATCATTATCTGTTTTCTTGTTTTATGGTCCAGGTTTCCAAGTTCCGCTCTTGTCAATTTTAAGAATGAACCACATTATAAAAATTCCTCAGAAATTTTAATTAACTTTCTGTCATGGAGTTCGATCTCCAATAATTCAATAATTTTATCTGAATATACTAGGTTTAATTAACATTTGCGATACTCTCAAGAGAAGCAACCATCGATCATTTTGTTTATTTTTTTCCATTGTTTTGTAATGTTCATTCAGCACAGAGGTGATTTTGGGTATCCATCCTTTTCTTTGGTGTATATATATATATATATATATATATATATATATATATATATATATATATATATATATACCACGTCTATTTTAATACTTAGTTTATCCAATGGAAGGGCCAAGAGTCACAGTAGAGAGTTACAAAGCAAGATTGTTGTAAGGTGAGAGTAAGATGTGCACTATGAGACCATGTAGGATAGACATCAATTGACCCTAGACTTGATCCAAGACCAAGATTGTAGTTGTCAGAGAAACATCCTCTTGTGAGCTTATTCACAACTGACAGTTCTGGGGGAGAAGCTGTTTTAATAGTACTTCCATCTTATCAAAGAAACACGAAAGGGGAATAGGGATGATCCCCCCCACCCGGTGAACAAAGAGAAAATACGAGAAAATTATTTTCTTAAATGCTATTACAAGAAACTTGCAATTGGCAAATTCCCAGTGTTACATTTTGGAGGTAAACGGTGTTAATAGATTGTAGGTGGAAATCAATATTGATTGATTTTTTTCGGTTTATAAATTTATATTTGCAGATTATTTAAAGATAGAAAATATCTTTTTAATTGTAAGAATTCTTGAAGATAATAATAATTTACTGATACAAGTCGTACTATTTAACCCATAGCTGCGTAAGTAAATATTACGAACTCGACTGGAATTGGAACTCGACTCTCCGATTTCCGATTCCGAGCTGTTATCTATTACAACCGCACAGGCAAGCTTTCAGCAGTTGGTATTTACATGCGACTACGCATCTAGGTACTGACCAGACTCAACGTTGCTTAACCCGAGAACACTAACCATCAATTAAAGTTACACCACTACTAACCATGGGTATATTATATCCGATTTTGAAAATATCAAAAAAAAAATTAAATATAAATCTTTATTTGAAATATTTTACATGCAGACACTTCAAACTTTGTACTTTGAGTTAACATTAATAAGAACTGAAAAACATATTATTTACGTAAGAAAATCAGAAATTGAAAATTGTAATTAAAAATAGGTAAATTTGTGCTGGGTACCATACGTCATATCAACCTCAATGTGTTATTTAATGCAGATAAGATTTTTATTACTGGCATGTTTTTTCTTCAAATATGTATTGCTCGTAATATTTTTACTTGAAAAATGTATTGCCAGCAATATATCTTTTTTTTTTTTTTCAAAAATGTATTGCTGGTAATAATTTTTTTTTTCAGAAATTCATTGCTGGTAATAATTTTTTGCAAAAATGGATTTCTGGTATTAAAACCTATTTTTACACTTTTATGTGTTTTGACCCCAGTTTGGCGTTAACTATTTACCCATAGCTGGGACCCAAACAGATGCTACCACCCCGGGCCAGAGTGGACGTGAGAACACCAACAATTCTAGGCTCCTCAAAAGTTCCTTATCAGAGGTTTTGTTGTCGTAAGTAATTCATCGTCTTACCCAGAACGGCCGAGGCTGGTAGAAACCTATATTTAATACCGGGTTTTTAAAAACATAATACCGGATTTTCTTTTAAGAATCAATAATTAACACTGCATTTTTATTTCCATTTTTATAATTAATACCTGATTAAATATTTATATCCAATTTATATTTGTTATATACCGTGCTAAGGGAATAAACAACTAACACCAAATAGAAACTAGAAAAAAGGTTTATTATACACAACAAGTACAACATGAAATACGGTACAGTTATATACACAGGTCACTAATTGTAAAGTTGGACGTGCTTGCGTCGTCTCGCTCACACTTTGTCCTCTCTTGTCTCGTAGATATTTGACTTTATAGGTACTTTGCTACTTATAGTGACTTGTAATCATTCATGGGGGTGATGGTTATTCCATTACATCAGTATTATACACAAGTAATTTCAGAAGGGGGCGTATTATACACAAGTAATTTCAGAATAAGGGGCGTATTATAAACAAGTAGTTTCAGAATAGGGTCGTATTATACACAAGTAATTTAAAAAAAGGGACGTATTTGTTATATTCCGTGCTAAGAGAATAAACACCTAACACCAAATGGATACTAGAAGAAAGGTTTATTGTACCTAACAAGTAAAATATGAAATATGGTACAGTTATATACACAGGTCAGTCTAGTAGTGAGTGCCACTAATCGGAAGGTCGGACGTGCTTGCGTCCTCTCGTCCTCTCTTGTCTCTCGTAGACAGTTGACTTTATAGGCACTTGCTACATATAGTGTAATCATTCATGGGAGTGACTGGTTATTACATTACATCAATATTATATAATGTTTATATATTAACCCCTTGAGTCCTGCGTTCCTGAACAATTTTAACCCTTCTGTCTGAGCCCCTGAGTCAAAATTCGCAAATAATTGGTATGTAATGTTTCACAGTAGATATAAAATAGTTACAAGTCTTTACCCACCATTTAACTTGTAGCTTGACATTAAATCATTTTACTCTAGCACTGTTCAACCGATGGCTGGGCATTACGTCATCTTTTCTCTACCACCGGTAAAGCGGTGATCAGAGCTCGAAGGGTTAAAGCATTACTTAAACGTTTTAGTTGATGACCATATTTGAGTAGACTCTCATTCATTTATTAAACAGTGTGTTGATTTAATTTCGTCTACCGGCTTGAGTATTCGGGAAATCTTATTAAGGAAAATTATGCGCTCTTCACCAGGATTCCAAACTGCCTCCGCCTTGACGGGAGAAACAATTGTTAGAAGAGACGTGCTTTTAGAGCTTCTCAGTCATGGAGTGCGTAGACAATCCAGCAAAATTAAATCATGCCTTGTAAAGAGCACGTCGGATCTAATCACAGTTTCTCCTGCCAAAGGGGGCGCAGCTTTGAATTCCCCCGAAAAGTGTATATTTTCTTTTAATAAGAGTTTTTGGACTGGTATTGAACTCACAGCTCTTTAGGTTTAGTCACTGGATCTAATCAACGTCTTTATCTATCCACTTGGCTATGTGAGTTCAATATCAGCCCACAGCAGTGGTGAACCAAAACAAGGAGAGTTGAGTTAAAGCGAAATAACTGAGACATTCGGAAGAAACATGGCACGTAGAACTAGGACAAGCTACCCCGGTCGACGAAATAAAGGATTCGATTCGAAATTCCAATCAACTAGAGAAGGCCAGAGAGTACAACGGCCGAAACGTTGTGACTATGGCACTGAAGATGAGGACAACAGTTCGAATAATGTAAGTACTGTCTCTTACAATGTTCATATTTGGCACTTTTCCTATCTATCTATCTATCTATCTATCTATCTATAGATAGACAAGCAGATAGATAGATACATACACACATACATAGACAGATAGATAGGTAGATACATACATACGTATACATAGATAGATAGATAGGAAGGCAGACAGATAGATACATAAGTATGTATGTATGTATGTATGTATGTATCTATCTATCTATCTATCTATCTATCTATCTATCTGTCTATGTATGTATCTATCTATCTATCTGCCTGTCTATGTATGTATATATGTATGTATGTATCTACCTATCTATCTGTCTGTCTGTCTATCTATCTGTCTATCTATCTATGTATGTACGTATGTATGTATGTATGTATGTATCTATCTGTCTGTCTGTCTGTCTATCTATTTATCTATTTTAAATAATACAAGTAATCATAATACCTCGTTTCAGAGATATATACATATTCCTCATTTTAATCTTTTCAAGTCATGAGTCAGTCGCTATCTACTCTTATTTTTAACCCCTTCTACTCAAGTATGAATAGCTCACTCTCTTCGTTATTTTAAACTCTTAAAATCGCTATCTATCCGCCTTATCCTCATTTTACTTCTTTATACCTCTATTTTCATTCAAACTATACATCTTATTCTTAAAAACAAAAAAAAACAATGAAAATAAACAAAAGCAAGTATAAAAAATAACGAGTTCAATTGTTCGAATAATATTTGTTATCGTGAAAATCTAACCCAATTGATCGTTCATGAAACCTATTCAAGTGATAAGATTTTTTATCAAATAAATTACTGCCTTGATTTGTTTCAGTTTCGCATTTGAAATCTTCATCGTTGTTACTGCTAATGTCAACGCTGATTTTATTTCTCCCTTCTAATTAGCCTTTATGAAATCTGCCAAATCATTACGCCCACTATTACGCCTTTTGCTAATTCAGTTATCATACCGACTTCCTTGAAAATCATTTATACCAACTTCCAACAAATTTCTTTCTACGTTTTTTTTTTCCTTTCTATAAAATAGCTTGGGTCAGTTTTATCGAAACTATCTAACATGAAGGTTTGATTGATTTTCTCCGTTTCCCTTCGAAACGGTCAATAAAATCTGCAATCGTTTAAGTCAATTCATTCCTAACATTCGAATCGGAAAATACATGGTGGCAAAGAAAAATCTCTGAGAACAGAAAGGGCAAATTTCATTCGTTAAGAATGTAAATTGATTAATTTATATATTATCAACCTTTTGCAGGTTAATTAAAGCCAACGAATATACTTGGATTTTAAGAATTTGGGACTGAGTAGATTTTTTGATACTATTTAACCCGTATCTGGGTGGTAAAAAGGGAATTTCATCTTTTTCATAAGGGTATTTGCGTAAAAGTTTCTCCCATTCCGAGCCTTTATCATTACACCATCAGGGCATCCAAGCTTACAGCACATGATATTCCTAACCGGACACTTTTTTTTAGGGGGGGGGTAATATGGCTGTAAGCCCGATAGGAATGTAAATAGTACGTTTATCGTTAAAAGTTTTTTACATAATTGCTGATGCGTTATTCATGTCTTATTTGTTTGTCATGAATACATTCCGACGGGTGCTGAGGATCGCCTCATCAATGTTATCGACTTGGTGTCATGACAAGTTTCGGGTCTTTCAACATCATACTTGGTCACCCAAGAGACCCTACCGGAACAATACCTTTTCCGGCAGGCGATCCTGAAGCAAATACCACCAAGTACACGAAGACATATAAATAACTGCCACTGTTGTTCTTGAAATAGCAAGTGACCAATCAGAAACGCCCTATGTAACTTCCTCCTCAGCCAAGACGAGATAAAATGGGAACAAACTGAATTCTCGTCTTTTCCCTCTGAGGTCTGACACACGGAAAGACCCACACTCTCAAAAAACACTGCTTGACATAAGAGGTAAGTAATTCATACTTGTCGCTAGGAAAGTTTTTTTTTATCTTCCAGTAAAAAAAAGATAATGGTAATATTAGCTGTTTCCTTATGAGGAAACATTTGGCATTTAATGACTAATTAGTCAGTGCTATTTTCAATTGAAATTTATAAAATCATTCTCTTAAAACAATTTTCCAGGAAAATAGGTTTTCCAAGTCCAGTAGCTGTTATTACTCTTTCCAGTATTGATGGATGTTTCCTTCCAAACCTTTTATTTGTTTGTTATGAATACATTCCAATGGGTGTGCAGGATCACCTCATCAGTGATATTATGACTCGGGGTCATGATAAGTTTCGGGTCTTTCAACATCATAGCTTTTCACCCCAGAGACCCTACCGGGACCATACCTATTCCGGCAGGCGATCCGGAAGCAAATATCCACCAAGCACACCACAGACGTATAAATAACTGCCACTGGCGATCTTGAAATAGCAAACGACCAATCAGAAACGCCCTACGTCACTTCCTCCTCAGCCAAGACGAGACAAAAAGAGAAAAGATTGAATGCTCGTCTTTTTCTTCTTAGGTCCCCTTTCAAATAGATCCTGGAGTTATTTTTTTTTTATTTATACAATACTTATTTGTATAAATCAAAAGGAATTTTAGTTTGTAGGAATTTTAGTTCCCTTGTAATTATCTGTGCTTATTGCAGTGTAATAAGATAGTCTGGAGGTGGATGATAACAACTTTTGAAATAATAGTTTTATTTAATTTCGACTACGAATTATTAGTAGATTTGCGCTTAGCGTAGAGATCATTTACTAGAAAATTAAGATTGGCATGTTGAGTTCAAATGTCAGCTGATGTCCTTTGCGTTCGCGCAAATACCATTTGAAAAGTATAAACCCACCTGTTCTCTTCCAAGGTAAGAATTATTTTTCTTATTATTCAACCCAAAATAAGACGATAAAATGCAAGGGGTTACAGAGTGCGAAAGAAATCGCGAAAGTGTTATTTAGTAGAACGGACAATAAAATAACAGGTTCAATGAGAAAACAGATGACAATTGACAGTGCATTTAATTTTTTAAGATCGTAATTGACAGGAAAGAAAAAAGCCACGTCTTTTTATGAGTTAACATATCGATGACTTCCACAAATTCTTTTCTTTAAAATCTGAGAACTACTAATATCTCAAGGGAAATATAGTGAGTGATTTTACGTTGTACATTGTTCTAGACTATTTGTCTGCCATGGCTAAACAACTTAATTTAACCTGCTCTTACAACAACATTCGTCCAAAAGTCTACGTAACAGACGAGGCAGCGATTTGAACTCGGTCCGCGGGTTCCTCTTTCCGTGTTTATAATCGGTACGCTATCCATACATATATTTGTTCATCGCTATTTGGAATTCCCGTTTTTATTCTTTTCTTGTTGTTTTTACAAGATAACAAGACTACCATATTTAACGGTTGCATTCTCAATAAAGTTGAAATTTTTTAACGTCTATTGAATCTGTTGTGGTGTTTTCCCTCTAATGAGGTTATTATGGACTCTTCCACTTACTATAAATTAGTAGGAAAGTAAGCCTCCGGAGAAGAGTGCTCCTAACTGGGACACCTCGAGGCGGTGTAATGGTTAGCAAGCTTGTCTCGCTAGAACGACTGAGTAGTGAGTTCGATCCTCAGTGGGTGCCCCATACTTTAGGCCTTGTGCCACACCTAAGCTACGCTTAGAAAGTCACTTGAACAGTCGAAAAGATTTCTTCACACTGTGCTGTCGAACTCTCTGCCTTGAGCAGGGAGGAACACGGACGAGGCTTTGCCGAAGGACAAAGTTTCGTCCGGGGCGGTAGACAGGCCCTGAAGCCGTTTATGCGGGTTCTAAGGGAATATTTTTGGCCGAGCCTACGGGATCGGATAACCCACAATAAACCGGCCTTGTGCCACATACGACCCACGTGGCGGGGCCGTTAAATATAACAGTGCTCCAAACTGTTCAACTATCAAACTCTCTGCCTTGAGCAGAGAGGAACCCGGACGAGGCTTTGCCGCAGGTAGACAAGTTCTGAAGGAATATTTTTGGAGAACCCACGGTAAACTCGGCCTTGTGCCACATACATCCCTCGTGAGGTGGGGGTTGTTAAATATAACAGTGATATAGGCTGTTCTACTGAGGTTGTTTTCAGCTCCTGTCGAACTCCCTGCTTTTGGCATATAGGAACCAGAACGAGGCTGTGCTGAAAGGCAGAGTCTCGTCCGGGGAAGTAGACTGACCCGAACCCGTTTCTGCGGGTTCTACGGGAATTTTTTGGCCGAGCCTACGGTCTTGGATGACCCACGTTAAGCTCGGCATTGTGCCACATATAACCCTCATGGGTGGGCAGTGATATAGACTGTTCTACTGATGCTGTTCTCAGCTCCTGTCGAACTCTCTGCTTTGAGCAGAGAGGAACGTGGACGAGGCTGTGCCGAAGTGTAGATTCCCGTTCGGGGAGGTAGACAGACCCGAACCTGTTTATGCGGGTTCTAAAGGGATTCTTTGTCCGAGCCTACGGGCTCGGATGACCTACCTTAAACTCCGTCTTGTGCCACAAGTTCCCTCGTGGGGGGGGGCTGCTAAATATAACAGTGATATAGACTGAATGCTGGTCAACCGACACACACTCCCAAGTCGTGTAACACACTTCTTTTGTATCTACTGTTCAATACTCTATTTATCTGCAACCTCTTGTTTTGTTCATTCTTAACCATTTCTTGGTCACAACAGAATCTCAGGTCCATCCAAAATTCAAGTGGAATTCATATATATGATCGATTATTGAAGATATTCGAAAAATGGTTGTCTTACTATACAATGCCATGCTTTATCTTTAGAAGAGTTAGTTTAAACCAAACATGGAATATTACTGACATACCTGGAGTGGACTTGCTCAATCCCCATTTTCCAGGTTAGATAGAGTTCAAAATCCTCTATACTGTCTTGTGGGCGAAGGTGTATTTTTTCCTCTCCCTCGTATTTCCCAAAAGGCAATATCGTGAGCCTCAGGCTACTCTATCTTTATTTCAATGGTAAAGGTTCGGATGATCCCAGTTCCTTCCTTTAGTTCTACCTTTGCCGCTAGGATATTCCACTGCGTCGAATCACTCCCCCATTTCTTCCTCGTTAGGAAAAAGTTCCACTCGAACTGCATTTCTGTTCCAGTAACTGCTACTTTGTGGGGATGTTTCTCTGAATCCAATAATATTACCCTTTTGAAGACAATCGTTATCTATCCCTTATACTAATGATCTTCCCTTCTTACCACTTTCTTTCACAAATATCGCATATTCCGCATGGCTATTTTAACAGTAACACTCTACCTTGAGTGTCTCTCGGGCATTGAAATTGATGAATTTTGTTATTACAAAAAAGGTTTTGGCTACTTCCCTCATGCCTTTAAAAGGGATCGAACTATTATTCTTGCTATTTGCTTACTGAAAGTCTCAAATATTATGCGACAACAAAAATACTTCTGTTTCTTTACCGTTTTTCACAAGATGCTCGACATAAATTAAACCACGTCCATATACAATAGTTGTTCACTGCTCATTACAAATTGATATCAGTCTATTTACAACGTGCTTGGATTGCGTAAAATTGTGCTTCGAATTATTCAACACACACACACATACACAATATATATATATTCCTGTTGTTCATGGTCTTATGTGCATATAAGATGTAGAACTTCGTACAAAGATAGATAGATAGATATATATAGATAGATAGATATGAATCGAAAGATGGAACAAATATAGGTTAAAATAGTTAGATAGAAAGATAAGAGTAGATACCTAGCTAGCTATAGACAATCAATTCAATATATATATATATATATATATATATATATATATATATATATATATATATATATATATATATATTGTGTTTTAGGCAGAATTTTTAATTAATGCATGTTTTTGTTAAATAATATAAACAACTTTTGTCTATTATTTTTAAGCAAATTCCTTTCATATTTTCGAATAAGCTTTTTAGCATTATCACTGAAACACGAAAAAAAATCAGTTGTTATGTTTTTTATTGTCCTATCTGAATACAAAACCATCATCAGAGAGGTAATTTTTGTTTTAGATTTTAATTGCATATTTTTTTTTTTGGCAAAAATATAATGATAAATTCGTGCATATAAATGCAGGAAACAAATTCGCATTGCGGTTCATGATATCACTAACTTTGTTAATTGTATATTTATATATATATATATATATATATATATATATCAAATGGATAAATATAGAAATGTACGAGCAAGTCCAGATTATATATACACTATTGTTTAAGCAATCAATGTTTAATATATTAAAAAATATACATGATACCCTACATTGATTGCACAACTTTGAATTTCATGCTGAAACTCCGAGTTGTGCAATCAATGTATATATATATATATATATATATATATATATATATATATATATATATATAGAGAGAGAGAGAGAGAGAGAGATGTGGATAGATATGTATTAAATGAGCTTTAATTTTAATAAATAAACAGTAGTGCAATAAAAAGCCCACCGCAAATCGTGTTTTAGCGAATTAAATTTCCAATTCAAAGTTAAAATGAAATTTACAAATAAAAAATAATATAAATCTCATTAAAATTCTGTTTATCTGTGTGAAAAGTTGTGTCTTTCTCGTTTATAGCATTTTGAAGAAATGATTTGCATAGATAGACATATATTTGCTGCTTATTTGTATAAAAAGGAAGGCTTCTCTTAATTCTCTGTCACTGTAGGAGCTGTCATATTAGTATGAGGCGCTCAGGGCTTTATACATTACTGGTGCGTATGCGTGCCGTGTTTGTTAGTTGACCTTTCTATCAGGAAGTTCACAAATTCTTTGTGTGTATTGCTATGACACTTGTGCACGCACGCACGGATATATTTTTATAACTGGAAGCCACCATACATTTAATGAATACAAATAGACTAACTGCAGTTGACACATGATTTGTAGATTTTTACTAAGTTTAACTTGCTCGCTAAGTTAATATCCAGCCATTTTTAAAATGTTATTTCTCTTCGGGACGCAGGTGATTGTAGCTGTCTACAGATTCCTGTTTTTATTATCTGGGAATTTCTATGAATTCTTGAGGAAGATATTAGAATGGTTTCTCGCTGTCTTCTCCGCATTTTTGAGTTTCATTTTCTTAGACAGGTTATCACTCTAGATTGGTTATTATGGTCTAAAACGCATAGTCTGTCCTGCTATTTAACCCATGGCTGATAGAAATATCACGCTATATTACTTCCAAAAAGAAAAATGAAAAGGAAGTAATTCAAAGAAGGTAACAACTAGCTCGTCACATCTAAAGTTTATTATATAGCAAGAATTCATCGTAATATGTTCCATTGAAACGGTATCTACCTATGGCTCTGTTCTTTGTAGGATACTGTCGCGCACGGCATTATTTCTGACGTGGTCTTTGTCAGAGATGCTGACAATGCTTCTATGGTATCTCATTACCGAAGCTTCAGTTCTTCCTTGTATTTCTGCCATTAATGTACAAGATTCGTAGATTCCAAGATTATCAGCCAAATACCAAATTCGTCTTAGAGAAACGTTATTACGTCCTGGGTTTGACGATAAACTACATCCGGTAGCAAGATTCTGATGGGGAGATTTTGAGGAGCATAGAACCACCTCTTAATTGCTGTTGTTCCCAGGTCAACCCTGAACCGGTGTGGTAGCATCTTTTAGGGTCCCAGCAATGGGAAAATAGTTAACCCCCAAACTGGGGTCAAAACACAATGAATGTATAAAAATATATTTTCGTGGTAAAAAAAAAAAAACTTACCAGCAATAAATTTTTGTAAAAAGTAAAAATAAATGAAAATAAAAAATAAAAATATTAACAGTAAAACATTTCTCCAGGGAAAAATATTATCAGCAAAATATATTTGTAAAAAAATATATATATTACCAGAAATATATTTTTTGTAAAAAATAAATAAATAAATTACCAGGAATAATTTATGAAGCATGTTGCTCAACTGCTTTCTCGAGAGCCTGTATTTTATAATGCTCCATAAGTTTTCTATGCGGTTGAGGTCAGGAGATTGGGGCGGCCATGTTATAACACTCACCTGCTTCTCATCAAAGTATTCCTTTATCAATTTTTATTTGTGACAGGGAGTATTATCCTGCATAAAAATGAACTTGGTGGGGTCGACAGAAGGGAGCAGACAAGACTCTAAAATTCCCTTGTACTACTCGCTCCTGTGGGTCTTTTCAATAGGTTTTAAGAAACCAATTCCATGAAAAGAAAAGCATCCCCAGAACATTATACTGAACTGATGCTTGACAGTACTTACTGCTAAATTCAAAGAGCTTTCAAAGCTTCTTCTTCGGATTTTAGATCGCTTATCCTTTGAATTTAGATCAACTTTTGTTTCATCGGAGAAGAGAACATTTAGTAAAAAAAATCGGGTGTCACTTTTATCGAACAGCACTGTAAGAAAGATTGCCAGAAATGCATTTTTGTAAAAAAATAAAATATTAGCAGCACTATATTTTTTTGTGAAATATATATATATATATATATATATATATATATATATATATATATATATATATTTCAGTAATACATTTTTGCAAAATGAATTTACCAGCAATAATTTTTTCAAAAAATAAATTACTAATTCTAAACCTTAATTACATGTCGGCATTAAAGGGCCCATAAGGAGTTGATATTCATCAGCATGGCTGATGCTAACCTCCAACAGAGTGACTCATTTCGAGCCATCGTTTCTGCTGGCATGAAGTTGCCAGATTATATTGAATCGATTGCCAGACCTGCTGCTAGAAAAGTTTATTTACTGTTCATGCTGGACAATTTTTTCTTACCAGAATCTATCTTAAATATTTTTTAAGTGTAATTATTTTTGTGTTAGTAGAGGGAGTATATTTTTCCGCATATTTTTATTTTTGTACCGGATTAATCACACATTAACTAATATCACTGTTCAAAGTATCCAAGATTAAATACAGCATTAATCTTGGGGTTTTTAAACATACTGGATATAAATATGTAAGGATAAGGAAGAATTATTGAACCCTGTATAAATTAAACCCTCAAAATATTTAAGTGAAGAATTTTATCCTCATTAGGTAATCCGACACAAAATTCGACATTTTTTATATGTCAGCAAAAGTCAAAACAAAAAATGCTTAAACATCACTATTTGAAGGTTTTAGCTTTTAGATATTTGAAAATAAACTTTTTTGATTATAACTTACTTCTGGATCCTTTTACTTTGTTAATAACTCGTCCTGGGTATGACGACAAACTACATCCGGCAGCAAAGCCCCTGATCAGGACATTGGAAGTTTTGAGGAGCAACTGTTTTGTTGCTGTTGTTACCAGATGGACTCAGATATGTAGATACCACTGGTGATAGTAGACACGGAAAGAAAGCGACAAAAACATCCACAGAAGATAGTGAAGGAAAGCGAGAAGAAAGGACTAAACATCAACTGCAAGAAGACAGAATGCAGGGATGTTAGCAAAATGCGAACTTCAAATCGGAGGTACCAAAATCAAGTGCGGAAGTTTAAATATCTTGGAAGTATTTTAGCAAAGGACGGAAATGTGACACTGAAATCCGAAGACATGTCGAGATAGTTAAATATGTATTCCAAAATCTAAGCAGAGTAAACAAGAGACAATTGAGGTTTATCTCTCTCTATAAGGAGGGAAGGCTTGGAAAATTTGATACCCACAAGACAGATTTAAGTCAAGAGAGACAGAGGAAAACAGCGCATGACATAGTGAGATTGAGTAAATGGATGGTGGAATAAGGTTTAGGAGAAATAACAGAAAGACAAAATTTAATAAGAAATAGGAAGTTGTGGAGAGGCATGAGGGGTCATGACGCATGAAGTAGAAGATAATGTTAAGCTAATCAATTTAGCCTAGACTCTGACATCTGCATCTGTGACCATTCAATCGTGTTTTCTAATATTATGGAAAACAATACATCTCAATCAGTCACAGGCAAACTGTGGCCTGCGAGCGGCATGCATTTAGTTTCGCATTTTGAATGGCCGGCTTAATTCCATGAGAAAAATAACGTTTATTAAAAGTTTTGCTTGTTTCATTTAGTGCATTCACACTCTTATACACAATCATATACATATATATAATATATATATATATATATATATATATATATATATATATATATATATATATATATATGTATGTGTGTGTGTGTGTGTGTGTGTGTGTGTGTGTGTGTGTATTCAGGATGAAATCCGGTCTCAAATGAATGACAAACACAGGAATGAAATATAGCAAATAAAATGTATTGACGTAATAATACAATTGGTAATACGGTTAGTAGATCCAGTAATGCGGTTAGTAGCAATAATAATATAAAATACAGTCTGGGAAATTCAGTATCGAAGTATGACTTCCTTCTGAGTCTACCTGCTCGCAACTGAGACTCCTACAAAGCGGTTACCTCATTCTCTCACTCTCTCACTGTCTCACCCTCGGTTATTCACCGGCAGCAGTACAATTAGACACTGGGCGAGTCCACTGGTATAAAATGGGGTGGACCCCTTAACAATATATATATCAAATATGTGGTGCAGTTCAATTTATATTGCATGAATCATTCATACAAAAAGTAGATTAGTAAATTTAATGATATAAAATGGCGAAAAATTTATTAACATTTAATCTTTCGTGTCCCGCTACTACCTGGATTTACTAAAAAACAAATTAATTTCCATGCCGGAGGATGGCTGTAAGCACAGCTGAAAGTACTAGCAAAATAAAAAAAGACCTTATACAACTTGAAGTTATTAAAAACAATGATCATAACATTCATCGAGAGGTTCGTGGGTTAATGTAACTTTAATAAATTTGTTTGCGAAGATGTTTTTCGCCATTTATATCATTAACTTTACTAATCTATTTTTGTATGAATATATATATATATATATATATATATATATATATATATATATATATATATATATATATATATACGCGTGTGTTTGTATGTGTATGTAAGTTTTAACGTAAAATTTCTGGATTAAACAAAAATATGCTGATTTGCTTTGTTTAGTTTTACGGCATATTAACTTCAATGGGTCATTTAAATTTTTTTCTTGGTAATATTTTTGTTTTTTCAAAAATCTATTTCTGGTAATATTTTTTCTCACAAATATATAGCTGGTAATATGATTTAAAAAATATATTGCTGGTAATATTTTTTTTCAAAAATATATTGCTGGTAATAGTTTTTCTTCTTCAAAAAATTATTTCTGGTAATAATTTTCTGCAAAGTATTTCTGATATTAAAACCTAGTTTTACACTTTCATAATGCTTTTTACCTCAGTTTCAGTGTTAAATATTTGCCCATAGCTGGGATCCTAACAGGTATTACCACCCTGCGTCAGAGTGGACCTGGGAACACCAGCAATTAAGAGGTTATTCCACACTCCTCAAGGCCTCCTGATCAGAGGCTTTGCTGTTGGACATAGTTTATCATGTTATCCTGGACGCGGATGTAGTTTATCGTCATACCCAGGACATAAAAACATGCTGGTAACAAGTCATGTAAAAATACAGTTCTAAACATCTACTTTTCTTCTCATTATTATTATTATTATTGTTGTTATTATTATTATTATTGTTGTTATTATTATTATTATTATTATTATTATTATTATTTAAATTGAAAGTAACTTCTTACCTTGACTTGAGGTAATAATGACAGATGAATATTTCCATTACCCGTTCGATTTCGATCAGACGCAAAAAGTTGCTTTACTGATAATCAGAACCTTGAATTTAAAAATAAAAATTAATATTTCTTCCCCTAACCCTTCGAATCTAGCTGTGGGAGTGTGGGAGGGGGGAATGTAAATTATTATTATTATTTCCTTTGATTTCTGGTATGTACATATTTCTTTCCGGATCCTTCCCAGAGACCTAAGGTTAGAAATGGTATTTTCCATTGACCAACTAAAAAAAAAAACCAAAATCATATATTTTACATAGATAATGTCCTTCGTAAGATGTGGGCTGTACTCGTGAAAACAATTTTTTGTATTTCTTTAAGGCATGGGTTTCCAGGAATCCCTTCAATTAGTTTATTGGAATCTTTTCCAACCAATCCGAGGGCTCCAACTACAACAGGGATTGTTGATGCTCCCATATGCCACATTTTTGATATTTCGTTTTCAAGCTCCTTGTAATTTGATAGCTTTTTGAAGATCTTCAAAGATTCATTGCAGACTGCAGGAACTGCCATACCAATAAGGAAGTACCTTTTTCGTTTGCGATCTCTAATAACAATGTCTGGGCGGTTAGCTTTGATTGTTCTGTCACTGTGTATTGTGTAGTCCCATAAAATTGTAACAGGTTCCTTCTCCGTAACCGAATCTGGCTTGTGTTCATATCCATTTCTTTCGGTTTCCTTCCCGTAGATGTTGCAGATTTTCCAGTGCAGATATTGGCCTACTCTGTCATGCCGGCTTTATATTCAGTGGGTGCCAATATCGTGCAACCTGATACAAGATGATCAATTGTTTCTGGACATTTATCACAAAATCTGCATTATGGGCCAACACAATATTTAGTATGTGTTCTTGATAATTTCTAGTTAACAAACTTTGGCCCGTGCAGCAAGGATAAAACCTTCAGTTTCAGCTTTTAATCCTGTACTACGTAGCCACTGAGGGGTACGCGGTTTGTCTACATCAGCTTGTTTGCTACGGGCAGAGTATTGGCCATCAAGCGGTTTATCTTGCCGTTGTTTCTGGATCTGGTCGGTTGTATTTGTCTTTGCTCTCTTTTTTAAGTATTTTGCAGCTTCAGTTAATGTATTGTGCTGGAAACTATTATTATTATTATTATTATTAATTCTTACCTTAACTTTCTCAAGTTAATAGTGCGAGAGGAATATTTGTATTCGCCATTTAATGTTCAATAAAAAGCCAAAAGGTTTCATAGCTGATATTCAGAAACATGAATTTGAAAATAAACAAAGAAAAGAATACTGAACTCTTATGTAATATCAGTCGTTCTAAATGGCAGTTCATGTTAGAAAATCTCCTCACAGATGAAAAAGAGTCTTGAAGCAACACAAATTTTGTTCTACAGAAGGATGCTGTGAATACTATGGGTGGAACATTTAGCGAAAATGGAAACAAAAGAGACATAATTAACATCAGGAAGAGACAGCTGAGGTTTCATTATGAGGAAAAGGGGCTTGGAAAATTTGATACTCGCACGACAGTTAGAAGGAATAAGGAACAGAGAAAGGCAACGAGTAACCTACCTGGTGATCTTGACTGAAAGGATGGTGGCACAAGAGAAAGAGAGATAGGGAGAAAAAGAGAGATAAAAAGACAGAGAGAAAGAGAGAGCGAGAAAGAAAAAGACAGAAAGAAACAAAGAAAGAAAGGAAGAAAGAAAGAAAGAGAGAGAGAGACTGAAAGAATCTAAGTGAAAGAAAGAAAGAGAGAAAGAAAAAAGAAAGAAAGAGAGAGAGAGAAACAAAAAGAAAGAAAGAAAGAAAGAAAGAAAGAAAAAGAGAGAGAGACTGAAAGAATCTAAGTGAAAGAAAGAAAGGGAGAAAGAAAAAAGAAAGAAAGAAAGAAAGAAAAAGAGAGAGAGACTGAAAGAATCTAAGTGAAAGAGAGAAAGAGGGAAAGAAAAAAGAAAGAAAGGGAGAGAGAAACAAAGAAAGAGAAAGAAAGAAAGAAAGAAAGAAAGAAAGAAATAGTGGAGAGCCATGATCGCCTTTGTATTTGAAGGGACACGACATATAGAAGAAGATTCTATGGGAATTATTTGGAAAGAGATTCTCTATTCTTTTAAGATTTTTTCATCCCCCTGATATTATGTTTCTTTATCATCATCTGTTTTTATGTGGTGTGGACGATCATGGCTCTCCACAATTTCCTGTCCTTCGTAGCTCTAAGCAATGTTTACTTACTATCCGTCTCCATCTCTTTTTTGCCTTTCATTTACACAAAGATTGTTAGCTAGACTACTTGCTGTTTCTCTCCGCTCTTCTTAATTACAATATATCAAATTGGAATATGACAAATTTTACACGCCCCCTTTTTTTCATTATGTATCTCAGAAATTTCAACCGTCTCTTCCTGCTAAGTGGTAAAGCGCCATTTTGTTTCCATTTTTCTTAAAAGTTCTTTTTTTATTCATAGGATCCGTCCATGGTATTCTCCTGAATCTTTCGAGCATTTTGTTGACTCGTCTGCTCTTTATCTGTGAGGGAACTGTCCAATATTCACTAACCTGTAGGAGGAGTTATGCTACATAGCTGTTCAGCATTCTTTTCTAATGAATTTTTCCTGTTTGTTAAGACTGTTAAGTTTTTAAAAAGTCGATACGTAAACCTGATCCGGCCTTTTTCATGCGATATACGTCGGAATTTTGAACCGAACAGTAGATTGTTCTAATTCCACGTAACATTCCTTTACTGTGTATCTCAGTTTTAATTAATTCCATTTAGTAACACAAATCATCAAGTTTTTGTCTACCTCTGCGCTGACTACTTGTTAAAAAACTCTTGGGATTATTGCAACCAACGCGTTTATCCACTGGACTATGTTTACAACAGCCGAAATGTTAAGAAGATGAGGACAACAGTCCGAACGATGTGAATAGTGTAAATAGTTACAATACCACATCTCAGAAATGTAGACAGATCCTGAAGAAGGCCGGAGCATATAACGACCGAAATGTTATGAATATGACAATAAAGATGAGGACAACACTCTGAACGATGCAAATAATGTAAGTAGTTACGATAGCTCATCTCAGAAATATAGACAGATCCTGAAGAAGGCCGGAGCGTACAACGACCGAAATAATATGAATAAGGGTGAGGACTAGATTTCGAACGAATTAAATAATGTAAATCGTTACAATACCTCATCTCAGAAATATAGACAGGTCCGAAAGAAGGCCGGAGCAAATAACGGCTGAAATGTTACGAATATGACAATAAAGATGAGAACAACACTCTGAAGTATATAAATAATGTAAGTAGTTACAATAGTTCATCTCAGAAATATAGACAGATGTTGAACAACATATTTATTTTCGAATATATTATTTTTATACATGGGGATTTTAATTTACACAGATGAAATAACATGAAATCTGTTTCAATATTTCAACAGATTTTATAAACTTTGTCCAGAATAAACATTTTCCTGGCTGGTAAATATCTTGTTGATTAATAATTTTTCATTGAAACGAATTAGATTATTCTATTCTACATTTTTCATTGACTTTTCGTTAAGCATAGAAACTGTATGGAAAAGTTATTCATTCGAGTGCACTTCAAATTTCGATCTCTGACTCCTAAACGCCGAGAATAAGATGGGCTTTCCACCTGCGTTCGAGAATTCCGTTTCTATTTGCTTTTAATTATTATCGGCACGAGTTGCGTTGAATTATGCAAACTGATGAATTAGAAAAGTGGAAATCTAATTCATATTGCAGAATCAATGCTAACAAATAAATTACAACTCATAATTAAAGCGTGCATAGATTTGTGATCATCAGAAGCGCACCTGCACACGTGTAGGCATATATATATATATATATATATATATATATATATATATATATATATATATATATGTGTGTGTGTGTGTGTGTGTGTGTGTGTTTTTAAATGTTATTATAGTGGATACACTTATTTGAAATAGACGTTCCGTTTTTATTTTGAACAGTGTGCATTACGTCTATCGGCCTGCGTATTCAAGAAATTGTTCTTACCGTCAGGAAAAAAAACGGGCATCTATTTCAAATAGAAAGTACATGCTATGTAATGTTTCAAATACTATTCATGCCGGATTAAAAATAAAAGCATTGTTCAGTTCTTTAGAAATCCCTTCAGATCTATCTATCGATATATATATATATATATATATATATATATATATATATATATATATATATATATATATAGGAAGGTACTGTGAAGTAGTGGATAGCGGCTCGGATCGAACATTACATTCACTTAGGTGCTAATACCCTTGGGAAAGGTATTACTCCTCCTTCTCCCTCCAGCTATGGGTAAATCGCAATACAGACTGGTAACTGTTCTAAGAGAAGAACAACTCTGAATTCGAAACCTGCGGAGGGTCGTTTGGGGACCTTGTGGCACATAGTGAACCAGGTCTCTGTATTCGGCCCTTCAAAAAGTGTGATTGGTTCTGCATAAAGCCTTCACCAATATAACCAATCATGTGTGATGGTGTCTAGGCTGTAGGTTCCTAGGAACTGAGCTGCTTGTCACTTATGCGCCGAATACGACGGGAGAGTCCACTATATATATATATATATATATATATATATATATATATATATATATATATATATATTCGTTTTAACTTATTCGCTGTTTTTTTTTCTTCGCACCATAGATTTAATGTACTGGACGGTTTCTTTCGGACTTTTGCGGGTGTTTCTGGTGCTTTCTTTGTTTTTTTTTCTCATTTTTCCTCGGATGATAATTTATTTGAAAATTGTGCTAACCAGGTTTTTTCACCCACCGAGTTTTAACAGATTTACATTGTATATATATATATATTGAGAGAGACAGAGACAGAGATATATAGACAGGCAGATATTAACAGACTTGTTAATTGCCTCATCTTCACAGATGACTGCCGTCTTGCTCATCAACACTTGCATTCAATCTAGATCACTGTTTCCTCTCGAATGACTTCGTAGCTGGCTTTTCAACCCAGCAGCTGTTTTGTAAGACCTACAGCATAGATGACAGATGTGCTCCAGAATCTTCGCAAGGTTAAAAGGATGTTGCTGTGGTAGATCATCCTTGTGTACCACCATAAGCCTCTTCAATCCAGATATCGATTCACATACGTCCCTGCAGATCACACATGTACTATCACCTGGTCGTGGAGGTAACACACAGTGAGGTCGCCTCTCATGTGATTTCAGGTAAATAACATAACCAGCTTTTGACAGTAGGATACGTCCACATGTCTCTCGTTCAGCTTGCAGTTCTGTCATCCAAGCTCCTGGTAATACCTTTTCTCAAATCCCATTTCAGTGCTGCATGTGCCAAATTCTTTTCCTCTGCTGACTTACATCCTTCTACAACAGCCCTACGCTACTTATTGTGATCACGAGCAAGGTTTTCCCAGTCATCCATCCCCATCCTAAGCTCTTTCAAGTTATCCTGACACAGTCGTTAAAGCTCTTTTTTGGCTTATGCTGAGGTCGCTTAACAGGCTTAGATAGATAGATATAAACAGAATGAAATAGATAGATAGATAGATAGATAGATAGATAGATAGATAGATAGATAGATAGATAGATAGATAGATAGATAAAGTGAATAAGTTAGATAGAAAGAAAATAAGTTAATGTGTTTACATCATTGTAGTTGTCGGCATGAAATGTGAGATTCGCATGTTTGAATTCAACGGAGCATTAGCGTTATTTTTTTCACTAATGTCCGGGGTGGGGGTGTATTAATCCATCTTTTCTCCCTCAAACCATCGAGAGTTTAATAGCAAGACAGAAATTTCCTTCTTTTAATTATGTAGTTCGTGTTTTATGACACACACACACACACACACACACACACACACATATATATATATATATATATATATATATATATATATATATATATATATATATATATACAGGGTGCGATGGATAAACTGCCGTCTAAATTAAAATTGAATATAACATTGACATCTCATTTTGACAGAAATTTACCAAAATTACACAAAAATAGCATGAAATACTAAAAAGTACATTTAAAAATCCACATTGCTTTTAACCACTGCCTCCAGACGATTTCGAAATCTCATTTAACGCTTTTCAACGTTCTACTTCTTTAGGTTGGTGAATATTGCCATAATCGTTGGCTTCAGTTCATTTTTAATGTTTTAAGGAGTTTTTGTTTGGTCTCTCGCTCAACTGCAACCCACAGATAATAAGTGAGGTGGGGGTCCAGTCTGGGGAGTTAGGTGATCAAAAATTGTTTTTTAAGATAAAGATTTTATAAGTTATAAGCAGCACTAATTACCGAATTTTTCCTCATAAGGAAACAGTTAATAATACCAACACCCCGACAGTTGTACAGTAAGCTGGTTTGTAAGCGTGGAAACAAGCTACATGACAGAAAGAAGTTATGTAAAGAACCACCTTGAATGAAAGCTGGGCAGTCTCTCACATATCGCAGACAAGAATAAGTTCAGTGATTCCAACCAGGATTGAAGAGGCCGTTCGCACACGTTGCAGACAGAAAGTGACGAGAAATTGGAGGGAAATAAAATCTAATATTGAATAATTTCTGCTCGTGTTGTCATTACCCAGCGCAACTACTTCATTAAACAATCTTAAAATGAAATGGACGAAAAAGGATTTCCCATGCAATGAAAACTCTCAGAAAAAAGAAAAAACTATAACATTTCTTTTATTAATTTCAGATCGTCAATATTTAGTGAAAACAGAATATTTGCTATTTACAATTCTCTATTGATTGTAGCCAGAAACAAAGAGCAGGAAACTTTCTATCGCTTCTGTTAACAGACGGAAGTGTACATACAGTTGTTAGAAAAATACTTCCAACAGCTGAATTGTTCATAATGAGGGTAACGGATGGAAAAGAAGAGCGAACAAATCTTGAGGCAAACAGAATTAAGGGCGGTGAAGAAATATTATGAATCGTGGACAAATTAAAGGCCGGGACATGTATGAGAAGTAAGAAAACAGAAAATTGCATCAAAATAACACAATCTTTGATATTAAAAGCAGAAAAAGTCAAAAGAATTTGAAACGGGAACGAAAGACTAGCGTCTCGTGTTTCCTGGTTACTAGAAGTCGTAAGCGATTTGGAAAAAAAAGATAGCAAAAATAAATAGGACATTTAAGAAAAAAAAATTAAAAAGATGCAATGACTGTTTAGAAATATGGCTGAAGATTGGATAAAGAATGGCATGTACAAAGAAAGCGAATCACAACTTTCAGAAAGTCCCATTTTTATTAGGATGTCATGCCACATCAAAGACTGACATTGGTGGCATAGCAGTAGAAGATGAACGTTCCCACATATAATTTTATTTTGAATTAAAGATAGAAGCAGTTGTCAGGCAAAATGTCATCTGACATGAAAGAGAGTATATGGCGGAGGAGTGTCACTGCATAAAAAAATATTGGCATTTAACGACGCTTCAATTATGTGCCATGCGTGACACACACTTAGGCGATCATGTGTCTCTTGAGGCAGATGTTTTCCCGCAGTAGGTTGCCATTTCTTTCTGCAGTAGATCAGTTTCCATCCAAGGCTATAGAGAACCCTTCTGTCCTGCTAGTTACCCATATCTGGGGGGAGAAGAAAAGGAGTCTTACTTTTCCCAAGGTTATTAGCACATAAGTGAATGTGACGGATTCGACTGGAATTCGAACACGGCTCTCCGATACCTCAATCCGTGACGCTATCCATTACTCCACCAAATAGGTGGTCAATAATGTATTTCAGCAGTGGTAACAGCGATATGTGTAGCAAACCTCAGTGTCCATTCATTTTCCCCAAGATAAGGCCTAAGAGTCATTCAAGTTAGAGGGTTAGTGAATAAGATGTATGATATGAACACAAAATGAAAGTGAAGATTATGATGAGATGGAATATATTGGTCCTAGACTTATAGAAGCTAAGATTATAGTATTCGGGTAAAAACATCCAAACTTTTCCACAGTGTAGCAGTTGTAGTGGGGTAGCTTTCGGAGGGAAACGCTCTTTCTACTAAAAGAATACTTAAGGAATAAAGGAGATCCAACCGCGTAGATGTGGCAAGGATGGTCCTAGATGTGAATGTATCAGATGGCGGCACTAAAGAACGGAACACATGGGAACATTTTACATGGGGTAGTGATAGGCTTGCGATGTTGCGTCTATACGAAAGGGGACGCAGGGTGAAAATATTTTATAACCCAGAATGCCACAAAATCTTCTTTGAATTCCATCAAGGTTGGAACGTAAGGACGGAGGAACTACAGCCTAAATTTAACAGCAATACTCGTCTGATCTGATTCATGTAAAGATAAAGAATGACAGGAAATACAAGGAGCCGACCATTTTCCAAACACTTTTAGTGATCGCTCGTATATTCCACTGGATGTCTGGGCTGAAATTGAGTATTATAAGCGCTCAAAGAAAAGAACCTCAAGGAACCAGCGTTCATCATAATTGGAGTCAGAGTCAGCTTGATGGGAAGGCGATAAATTGATCTGTTAGGACACGGAAATGCTTTTGAACTCGGGAATTGAAGACTGGGCAGCTCCTATCCATATGTAACACCAGTACCCCATTTCTCGCGTTAATCTGGCTCTGGCAAAGGTAGAGGATAACAGGAAGAGTCAGGTACTTTTTGAAGCGGTACAGGGAACCAAACGTTTTTCCAGCCCCTTCAACAAGTTCCACTTGAGATCTGGGTTGAGTTTAAGTCTCAATTGGCGATCATAGAACTTAAAATACCTCAGTGTATGGGACGGTTTATAAAAGGAGATAAGGACATGGAACATAGAATAGGATGCGTCAGAGGTAGTTTAGCGCAACACCTCTGATTGTTACATAACCAAAACCTTCACCTGAAAACTCGTGTCATGTTCTTAAATAGCATCGCCAAATCTTGATTTCCATATGGATGTCATGCATGGTGCCAAACCTAATCAGAAATAACTAAACTGTCAGCTGTATGCAACTGTTTTCTCAGATCAATGGTTATAAATGGTTTTGGGCGAAGGAATCCTTAGTTAGGAACATATTAATTCGAAACCACGTCACTTAAGGACTTCCAAGAGCAGCAACAGTTAAAATGGATATGACGTGTAAATCAAAGAGAAAATAATGACATAGTCAAGAAGTTGATATTTCATACTACTTTAAACAAAAGGATAGGAAGGAAACCCTCATCAATTACTGGATAGAGAAAACTTATTTACCTGAAGAATTGTAATAAGTGCTGAGATTTTGTCATCGGTGGATTGAACAAATACATAAGGTAATGTGCTTAATATAACATCAATCAGTTAAGTGACACATTTTATATCTGTATTAATTATATATATATATATATATATATATATATATATATATATATATATATATATATAGAGAGAGAGAGAGAGAGAGAATTAATACAGATATAAAATGTCTCACTTAACTGATTGATATTATATTAAGCACAAATCCTTTTGTAATTATTCAATTCACTGATGACAAAGTCTCAGCACTTATAACAATTCTTCAGATATATATATATATATATATATATATATATATATATAAAAATGGTGTAATGTCAGCAAGCTTGTCTCGCTAGAACAATTACGACTGAGTAGTGAGTTCAATTCTCACTGGGTGCCCCTTCATTTCAGCCTTGTGCCACATGTAAGGTACGCTTGGAAAATCGCTATAATATAAAAGATAATATACATATATATGTATATATTTATATAAAGATCATATTAGTGGTTAATATACATACATATATATATATATATATATAAATATATATATATATATATATATATATATATATATATATATATATATATATATATATATATATATAAATTTCAAATTTCCAGGATAGAATCAGTTAGAACTCAATGATGAAATGGAACTAATGCTTTTAATTTAATTGCAAAATTAAATTCGAGGTTTTTAGCTTCTATTTTTGAAACATGGTTGGATCTGTGTAGCGAAAAAAACATATTTTTAAATCAATTAATTTATAATATTAATGCTCTATAAATTTACATTGAGCACTATTTTGTAAAAATAAAATATCTATAAGAACACCGGATTTTATATCTTTCTTTTCTATATTTATATATATATATATATATATATATATATATATATATATATATATATATATATATGTCATAAATTTCAACCGAAAGTAGCACTGATTACTCAGTTTGATGAATTCCGGATGTTTCCTTATAAGGAAACGGCTAATATTACCATTACAATTGGGTGGGAAAAAAAGTTTCTTATCTAATTAAATTTGATTTATTTTTAACCACAGTTTCTATTTTTTTTTAGCCTATATTAACCAGTGCTATATATTCGGTAAAAGATGGAGGACAATAAACATAAAAAAGAAAGAAAAAAAGAAAAGATAGAAAAAAAAGGAAAAAAGAAAAAAGATTGCAAACATATACAGTTACGACGTGACGATGAATGTCCGATATGACTAAATGATACAGAAAAAAAAAAGCCCCCAGACATTTCAAATAATACATTTTATAACCTCTAATAGAAGTTCAGAATAATTGTTGGTTTTAAACAAAAATGTCATTTTAGCTAGTTCTCTGGCATATGTAAGCTTTTATCTCAAACATCTATACTTCTTGTTATACAATATAAATCATTAGCATGATTCATTTAAAATGAATTCTACCACGTCACATTCAGAATATGAAATATATATCCATCTCTCATGAACAGTTTGTTAATCTCGTCTATTATATAAGAAGGAACATATTTAGATAACTAAATGCAGGAAATTATATGCTATATAAATAGTGCTTAAAAATTTGCTTACAAGTCGGGAACCTCATATATTTGTCTGAAGCAAGCTCTTTAAGAGACCCAAAGTAAAGTTTGTTACTAACAATAAAACTAAAAAAGATTGGAGTAGATAGGTTCACTTAACGTCTGGTTCAAACTCCACCTCGGTCTTTTGAGGAGTAGAAGTTGTTTCTTTGTTTAGGATTGGGTTTCCGTTTTCTTATAAAGTCCACTTCAAATCCATACTTCTAAGGTGTCAGCTTATACTGTGACATAGTATTTACTATTTATTTTTCCTCAATGGGAGTAGACAGGTTTGCCTATCATACAGTTTCCACTCACCTCCGGTCTTTAAACAGAAATGTAGCCCTATCTCATGATTCCTTTTGGGTTTTCGGTACCTTATAAAGTTTGTTTTTTCATTCTTTTTCAATCGCAGTAGCCCCTTGCCTCTTAGTAACATTATCACCTTATTTGGATTGATTAAAAAAATTACAGATGGATAAAGTGATCGGTTATTGTAGAAATATATCAAAACCACAAAGATCGAAACAGACTTATACAGATACAAAACGGATGATGCCTCACTGAGGCTTTTTTTAAAATAAATACTTCCATGATAATTGTTCGTATGTATAGTACTTAGACTTTCCGAATTTAAGTGCAGTACTAGACTCGTATCGAGATCTCATCCATTTGCAGTTGAGCTGGCTAGATGTAACCGTAAATTCTATACTAACAGTCTCTTTTCTCGTACGTCTTACTTGTGGAATTCCCTTGCGGACCCATGCTTACCAGACAAGTTTAATTAGCAAAAATATAAAATATGAATCGCTATCTACTGTCGTCCTGATTACTCTGTTTACATTATTCGGGCTATTGCCCACAACCCTTTATTTCGCTCACTGGGGTAGACTGTTCTAGTTCCACGTGCCATGTCTAATGGATGTCACTTATCTCCTGCTAATTCCCCTCTCCAATTTCTCCACCGCCTTAACTAGGTATTGAACTCATATTCTTTGGATCCTGTCACTGGATCTAACTAACACCTTTATCCAAAGTGTCATGTGAACTTGAGGACATCTGTGTATGAATTACTGGGTATTATAAACGTAATGTCTTCGACAAAGATGAGGACAATGTGCATCATTCTTCCGGTTTTTTGCTTTCCAGTCAATTTTGATCTTCCAAAATTTAAATGCAATATCAATCGTCATATTCTGAGTTTATTTACATTATTCGGACTATTGTTCTCATCTTTGTCACCACATTTATTACAACGTTTCGGCCTTCTTCAGGTGTTTGGAATGTCGAACTGAACCCTTTATTTCGCTCATTGGGGTAAACTGTTCTAGTTCAACGTGCCATGTTCAATGGATGTATGTTGTCAATTATCTCCTGTTAATTCCCCTTTCCAATTTCTCTAACCGGGTATTGAACTCACACTCTTTGGCCCCTGTCACTGGATCTAACTAACGTCTTTATCCACTGTGCCATGTGTCCTTGAGGACCTGATTACTCTTTTCTATTTCTGCTCATTATTAATGTTTCTGTCCCTAATTCTTCCACACCCTGTAATCCCTAACATTTGAGTGGCTTTACTGGCCGATTAAAAAAAAAAAATGATAAGTTGTGCGTCCAGCATTGACAATTCTCAACAAAAGATGATATCTTGCCTTCACTCACGAGGTAGCTGTGTGTTCTCTCGACATTTTTTGTTTTTCACATTCTCTCAACCTCAATGATGTTCTGAATGCATCGTTTTTATTGCTTCATTCATGTGTAAATCTGTGTTTTATCAGCCACTGTACTTTCTAGCTTATTAAATATCAGTTGATTGTTGGTAACTATCTCGAATTAGGAAGAGAGAGAGAGAGAGAGAGAGGGGGGAGAAAGGGGGGTTATTACTAGAAGAGGATGATGGGCTGGGTGGTTTTTCGATTACAAATAATGATAATGGAGATTGTAGGGTTGATTTTTCTTTGAAGAGACAATTAGTTCAATATTTACATTATTCGGACTATTCTCATCTTTGTCGCCATATTTATTACAAGGTTTCGTTGTTCGGCCTTCTTCAGGTGGATGGAATGTCGTCCTGAACCCGTTATTTCACTCACTGGGATAGACGGTTCTAGTTCTACGTGCCATGGATGTCATTTAATTCCCCTCTCCAAGTTCTCAACTGCCTTAACTGGGTATTGAACTCACACTATTTTGGGTCCTGTCACGTGATCTAACCAACGCCTTTATCCACTGTCATGTGTCCTTGAGGATACATGGCACAGTGTGAGTTCAATACGGCCTAAACGTTATAATATATATGGCGACAAAGATGAGGACAATAGTCCGAATAATGTAAATAGTGTACATAATACCTCATCCCTGAAATATAGACAGACAAATAGTTATGGCACAAAATAAATAAAAGATATAGAGCTATATTTTAATTTTTTAAACGCAAAAATTAAAATAAACTGTCCTTTTTTTCTATGTTTGTTCCATTTAATTATCTGTGTGTGTGTGTGTGGCATGGAATTTGGTTAGGAAATAATTTAAACGAACACGAATTCGATCATGAATTCTGAATACAGTCTTCATTCGTTTCTTTACAGATTTATTTTAACACACGGTAAGAAATGATTTTAAAGTGAGACCATGATGTTCTATACTCGAGGACAATTCATACTGCAACTATGCCTAAAACTGAAGACCTATTTCAAAATCTCCTCCTTTCAGTGGGAGCGACGCATTATAATTCCGCTTTAATTTTGCAATAATTTGTTTCTGTAATCGCCTTAAGTGATGCAAATAAACTTTTGCTTTTATACTCGGAATAACTTTAGTTAATATAATTGAATCTATTTTAAAATTTATTTATTTCCCCGGGAAATTAATTTTATTTTTATTGCAAATAAAAACGGCAGGGTATGAAATTCACTAAAAAATGTAATTTAAGTACCTTTGTCTTTTGACTTGAATGTTTGTGTAACATTTTCATGTAAAGTTAATTGACCAGTTTTCATTAAAGTTAATTTAATATCTAGACGGCTTCTTTGCCTGAACTGTTTCTCTGTGGATACTTCTCCGACCACTACAACCCTTAAAATAAATGGATATATAAATAAATCAAATTAAAAACTAATTTTAATAACCTAGTTCCCTGTGTCGTACTAGACAGTCTTTCGCGACAGAATCTACCTTACATATTTATAAATCTACCTTTCGTCCATGCCTGAAATATTACTGGCATATATTGTTTGGTGCTCCTACTGTATATTTAATGATTCTTGATAAAATCCAAAGAAGAATCTATAATGTTGTTGTTCGTAACTAGGCAGTCACTTCCCCGCCATTGTAATGTATGTTCCCTATGCCTTTTCTATAAATACTTTCATCGTAATTGTTCTGATGAACTTTCCTCTATGTTACAGAGATTTTATAAATTTAAGCGCAGTACTTGTTTGGCGGCTAGGTCTCATCATTTTACAGTTGAAATAGCTAGATGTAACCTTAATTGCTATCTTAATGGTTTCTTCAATCGCACTTCTCGCTTCTCGAGGTTCCTTGCATCTCATTCAAATTTGATCTTCAAAAACTAAAATGCAATGTCAATCGCTATCTACTATCTTCTTAATTATTGTTCTTTTAATATTCGCTATCTTTAATAGTGTTTTTTTTTTCTATATTATCTAAATCTCAGTAACACCATGCGTCTTGGTGGCTTTATTGCCTTGCACGGGGTGAAATAATTTAAAAAAATGAAAGATTAGTTGCATTGACAATTCTCAACAAAAGAGGACATCATGCCTTCACTCACCAGGTAGTTAAGTGCTCTCTCGACATATTTTTTTATATTCTCCCAATGTCAATGGTGTTCTTAATGCATTGTGTTTATTGCTTCATTCATGTGTAAATCTATGTTTTGTCAACCATACTACTTTCTGCTTTATTTCATATCAGTTTTTTTGTTGGTAAGTATCCCGAATTAGTAAGAATACTTAATGTCATCTTTTTATAGGATATGTCAGATATTAGATTCTAGATTTCTGAATAACGCAAATTTATATTTCTAGCATATGTCACAATTTGATATTGAAAATACCACCAGTATCGGCATTCATCATTGTCAGGTCATAATACAATTAAGAAATTGTTTTTAAGTATGGCTTATTTTTTCCATATAGGTGTACAAAAAGTGCGTAATGACAATTCCAATGAAAGCCAGATACAGTCAGGGAAACAGACACACAAAGACAAATAGTAACAGAGAGAGAGAGAAAAAAAATCTGGGAGAGACAAACAGAGACGGCAAGACACAGAGAGCGAAGGAGAAACAGTATGCTAGACAGACAGAGAGACAGAGAAAAAACAGAATGAAAAAAGACACACATAGAAGGAAACATGGAAAGGCAAACAGACACACGTATATGGAGAGTGTGTGTGCGAGAGAGAGAGAGAGAGAGGGAGAGAGAGAGAAAGAGATGCAGATAGACAAACTTTGAGACAGGCGGAATCACAGAAAGACAGAACAGAGATAAAAATTGAAAGAGAGTGACTGAAAGGGACAGAGAGAGTAAGGCAGAGAGGAAGTCGCAGAAGGATGTAGGCACACATACACACAGACACACACACACACACACACACACACACACACACACACACACACACATATATATATATATATATATATATATATAACGACAGAGAGAGAGGAAAGATAGAATTGCAGAAACTAAGAGAGACAGAGAGTAAAACAAAAAACGAGAGAGAAAAAAAGTTAGAGACCAGAGATATATAGAAAGAAACAAAAGAAAGAGACTGGGATATATATATATATATATATATATATATATATATATATATATATATATATATATATATATATATCTTTCCCTGTTTTTTATTTTGTTTCTTAATGTTCATATCTTTAAAGGTATTTTTTCTTATATTATCTAACACTCAGTAATATATATATATATATATATATATATATATTACTGAGTGTTAGATAATATAAAAAAAAAAAATATAAATACTTTAGTTAAGGATAGTCTAACCAGAAGCTGCCAAAAAATTTGATACTAGTAATTTCAACCAAGTAAATAATATCAACAGTATCAGTAAATCAATTACTGATAAGTTACGAATTAGTGATCGGGTAGGCAAACTACAAACTAAAAGAAGCCTATGTCTTGTTAAGGACCATAAACCCGAATTCAAATTAAGCCATCCACTAGACTTATAAATCCTACAAGACCAGAAATCGGTAGGATTAGTAAGACCATCTTAGAAAGAATCAACCACTCCAAAAAAACACCCTTGGACTGCTACAGTGGATTAACACAAGTGAGGTCATCAACTGGTTTAACAACATACGATATAAGGAAAATGTTCATTCATACAGTTCGATATTATCGACTATTATCCATCTATATCGAAGGATCTTTTCACCTTGGCATTGGACTTCGCCCGGGAATATTCTACTATTTCTGATAGTGAAATTGACATCATCATGAAGTGTCGAAATTCTGTTCTAATTTACAAGGATGAACAGTGGACTAAAAAGTCTTCCAACAACAATTTTGACATTTCCATGGGTTCCTTGGATTCTGCTGAAGCTTCGGACTTGGTTGGATTATTTCTTTTATATAATTTAACTGCCTTCGAGTGCCTAGATTCAGATAGTGTAGGATTATATAGAGATGATGGATTATTAGTTGTTAAAAACTCAACTAAAATTAAGGTAGACCGTATTAGGAAAATGATTTATAGGGTATTTAAGGATTTAGGTCTTAGGACAATAGTTACTACTAATGTTAGACAAGTAGATTTTCTAGATGTCACCCTAGATCTTGCTAACAATATTTTCCAACCATACGTGAAGGTTAATTCCAACCCATTATACGTGCATCCTAATTCCAACCATCCCCCTTCGGTTATTAAACATATACCCTCTTCCATTGAATTTAGAATTAGCACTAACTCTTATAATAAGGAGGTTTTCAATAAACATAGTGATTTTTATAATTCTGCACTAAAAAATAGTGGATACAAAAATACCACTATTCAATATAAAAACCCTGTTAATTTCAACCATAATAAGAAAAGAAGATCTAGAAAGATTATTTGGTTCACTCCCCCTTTCAATGTTATGGTCAAAACTAAGTTAGGGCGTATATTTATAAACCTAATCAAAAAACATTTCCCTAACCCTGAAACTAACCCACTTAGTAAAATATTTAATCCTAATACCCTTAAATTAAGCTATAGTTGTGCTGATAACCTAGAGCAGATAATTAAAAAACATAACAACATAGTCTTTAACAAGTATAGGAATTCAAAAGACTTGACTAATCAACAGGTTATTAATTGCAATACTAATTATAAGAATACAAATAACAACTTATGTAATTGTAGGAATCCGAATTATTGTCCACTACAAAATAACTGTGGGATTACTTCTGTAGTCTATCTTGGTACTATTTCAACAATTGAAAATCCAAATATAAAGAAGTTTTACATTGGTTCTACTATGAAAACATTCAAGGAACGCTGGCGGGGGCATATGCAATCCTTTAATCACAGTGAATATAGGTACATGACTTCATTATCCAAGTATTTTTGGAATCTAAAAGATAAGAACAAAACACCTACGATTAAATGGAGTTTGGTTAAGAAAGCTCGTACGTGTAACTCCCTATATACCCCATGTTACCTATGCCTTAATGAAAATTTGAAATTATTAGATTTAAAAACAAGGCTGATCTCTTAAATCAAAGATATGAACTTACAGTAAATTGTAAACACCGTTATAAATTTAACTTAGTGTAGGGGTCGTATACTTTAAATGATAATGATATGTCGCTGTATTTTTTTAATAGATTAGTATTTTTATTGCATGATGGTCATACTTACGATATAAGTGTGTATTGCTTACCTACATAGTGTTATTAGTGTTGGTGTAAATGTGTATATATTTATTTATGTGTTGGTTAGAGTATTTGCACTGTGGAATGTGTGGGTTGGTGTATAAATGTATTTATGTTTTTTTTTTTTTATATGTGTGGGTGTATGTGTGTGTGTATGTATGTATATATATATATAGTGTGTGTGTATATATATATTATGTGGGAAGGTAAGGTAGATTATAAGAGAAAAAGGTTAATAATTGTTGCTGTATATGTGTGTGTGTGCCTATATATGTATGTGTGTATGGGTGTGTGTATATGCATGTATTTGTGTGTGTATGTGTGTATATGTATGTATGTATGTATGTATGTAAGTATATATATGTATGTTTGTATGTGTATATGTATATATATGTATGTATGTGTGTGTGGTTATATATATATATATATATATATATATATATATATATATATATATATATATATTTGTGTGTGTATGCATATATATATGTGTATGTATGTGTGTATATGTATGTATGTATGTGTATGTATATATGTATGAGTATGTACATATATATGTATGATAAAATCACGGCAGTATAATGGTTGGCCAGCATGGTTCGCTAGATTGGGTGCGACTGAGGTATGAGTTCGTCCCTCACTGGATACCCCCTAATTTCGGCTTTGTGCCACGATATATTTGTATATATATATATATATGTATGTATATGTGTATGTGTGTAAGTATGTGTGTATATATATATATATATATGCGTGTGTGCATATATATATATATATATCTGTATGTCCTATTTTATTGTGTATGTGTATTTATATTTAAGTATATTTCTGTTTGTATAAATGTGTTTATATATTTGTATGTTAGACTATATGTATATTGCTGTGTGTTGGTGTTTGAAGGTATATTTATGTATCTATATGTTAGTTCGTTTATATATGTATTTGGTTGAATGTTGTTGTATTTTTATGTATGCATGTATATATGGGTAGTTGTTATTGTAGATAGATATATTTATTTATATATATATATGTTTATTTGTAGATATGTGTGTATGTGTGTATATATATTTATGTATGTTTGTGTATGTATATATATATGTGTGTGTGTTGGCACCTATTATGTATGAGTTTGTTTGTGTATGTGTGGGTATGGAAACTTTGGTATATCATGACAGTTTTTTTTTTTTTTTTCATATATCTAAGTATGGGTGCATAAAAGTCTATGTGTATATGTGTGTGTATGTAGGTTTATATGTATATGTGCGTACATGTGTACTAGTTATCATAGATATGTATATGTACGTATATGTTTATATTTATATATTTATTTGTATGTATTTCTGTATGTATATGTATGTATATGTATGTATGAGTATATTTTTTATGTGTTAATTTGTTTTTGCTGCCGTGTATATATATATATATATATATATATATATATATATATATATATATATATATTTTGTGGATTTCTTTATCCTGTTTTTCTTTGCCTAATATATAATGAAACTATTATCAACTTATATGATTAATAATATATATTTTTTTATTGATATTTATGGTTTTAGAATTTTCGTTTTAATATTAAATAATATTATTTTAAACATTTTTATCTTTTGTATATTTGCTCCCTTAAGTTATAATTCGATAAGTGGTTAGCATTTATTTAAGTCTGAAATATTTACTGGTTGTGATTTCTCAATGTCTATGCAATTGTCTGTGGATGTATGTATGTGTATATATCGATGTCTATGTGTATGTAGAGTGTATTCACATTTATCTGTGTGTGTATAAGTGTTAGTTTCCACGTCTCCTTTTTTTCATAAAGGGCTGTAGAGATGTTCATGTATTCCCCACACCTCTCCTTTTTTTTTAGTGTGTGTGTGTATGTTTGTGTGTGTGTGTGTGTGTGTGTGTGTGTGTGTGTGTGTGTGTGTGTGTGTGTGTGTGTGTGTGTGTGTGTGTATGTATGTATCTAATTATGTCTGGATGCTTATGTATTATAATCTGATTGTGTTTTTTTGTTGTCACACACGTGAGTTTAAGACCATATTCACAAACTTTAAAATAAAAAAAACGGAAAAGAAGGGAAAAGAGAAAAAATATATATATGTATTATCAAATGACCGGATGTATTGTAGCGTCTGGTCTTCTCGAACGTAATTTCAATGAAGAAATGAATTGAATAAACACATATATATTTTTTTTTTATCAATAATTTTGTAGTTTTTAAACTTAATAGTGATTAAATTTGGTTTTTAAAATTGCCAGTTTTTAATTTTAATATTAAATTTTATCATGTAAATTTATAATTATTAGTTAGTATAAATTATTTTTAATATTACACGTATTTAAAGATATGAATAGCTATTAGAGCAGGATTTCGTTGTCAAGCTTTTGAATCTTTCTATACTTCGTTTTTCATTGGTTATTCTAGCTTTTGTAACAATGTTTCCCCCCAGTGTAGGATCGTTAATTAATCTGAAACTTTTAAAACCATTTATTTTATTTTCAACATCATCACTTGATAAGACACAGAGTGTGTTGAAACAAAATGGCTATTTTGTAGTGATTTTATAACATACTTATGTTATAATTTTTTTTATAAAAATAATTATATATATATATATATATATATATATATATATATATATATGAGAGAAAGATAGAGAGGAAGAAAAAAGTTTGCTATTAAAAGAGGGTGATGGGCTGGGTGTTTTTTTTCGATCTCACATAATGATAATAGCGATTGTGTTGAGTTGATTTTTCCCTCTCAACAGAAAAATAGATATCGAACAATATAAATAAAAGATATCGAATTATTTTCTTGGTTGTGGCGTGGAATTTGGCAATATGTGCTCGGAAATAATTTAAACGAACAACAATTTGATCATAAATCCTGAATACAACCCTCAATCGTGGATAACTAACAGTTAGATTACAGATTTATTTTAACACGGTAATATATGATTTCAAAGTGCGACCGTGGCGTTCTATACTTGAGGACAACTCATAGTGAAACTAAGGCCCAAACTGCTTGCCTCTTTCAGATTCTCCTCCTTCAACTCAGAGTGAGGCATTTTAATTCCGGATTGGATATATAAATAAATCAATATAAAAACTTAGTGGAAATCAATTTTAATAAGACGGTTCCTGCATCGTACTAGACAGACTTTCTCGGCAGAATTTATCTGATATATTTATAAGTCTACCTTTCGTCTATGCCTGGAATATTACTGGCGCATATTGTTTAGTGCTCATGCTATATATTTAAAAATTCTTGATAAAATCCAAAGAAGAATCTATAAAGTTCTTTGTTCTAACCTGGCAGTCACTTCCGTCAATTTACCACCACTGTAATGTAGCTTAGCTGTGCCTTTTCTATAAAATACTTTCATCGTAATTGTTCTAATTAACTTTCCTCTGTGCTACTGAGACTTTATAAATTTAAGCGCAGTACTAGTTTGGCGGTTAGGTTTCATCACTTTACAGTTGAAATAGCCAGAGGAAACCTTAACTTATATGTTAATAATTTCTTTCATAGTGCTTCTGGGTTGTCGAGCTTTCATCGGGTTCGCTCTCTTTAAAAGTAAACCCTTGCGTCTTAGTCGCTTTATTGCCTTGCTTGGTGAGAAATGATTAAAAAATGTTATATTAGCGTTAATTTTTCATCCTTTTCCTCGTGGCTCTTTACATCTTGCATTACATTTGTTTGATGTGTGAAGTCTTTTCAGGTTGAAGGTGGTCATGGCTCTCCATGTCTTTTCTGTTTTTGCTCTAAATAATTTTGCTAACCTCTTACAACCACCTTTTGCCATGTTCTTGTCAGCACATTAAATATGTTACTTTATATTTCCACTTGTGTCTCTTGCTTTCAATATTTTTTATGTCAGTGCTAAATTGTTCAAACACCTTTCCTTCATTATGCGTCCCTTTCACTCTAGTGCTTCTGCTATATATCTAGAAATTTTTAACAAAATGCATAGAAGAATCAGCAACGTTATCGGTTTTGATCTGGCATCTCGACTTCTGTTTCTTTCCCACCGCCGTAACCTAGCTTCCCACGATGGTAATCGTCACGAATTTAAATGCAGTACTAGAAAAGCGGCGAGGTGTACTGTTGAAATTCTTAGTTGTAACTGTTAGTTCTATTCTAACATTTCCTTCTCCTGCATTACACGTTTGTAGAACGCTATTCCGGATTCCTGCTTTCCTATCAACTATGATCTTCAAAAATCTTAATAAAATATCAATCGTCAACTTCTGTCGCCTTTAACCTTATTCTTTTATTGCCGTTTCTACTTTTTCGCTCTCAATAACTCATTGCATTTTAGTTGCCTTTATCTCCTTGCTTGGGGTGATATGATTAAAAAATGACGCGCAAAGTGAATTCATCCCGTGCCATATCGTCACACGTGAATAAAGCCGAAAAAGGATTAAAAAATCTTAGAAATGTAAATTATGAATATGAGAATCCCTATAACATTGACATAAGGCTAGCGGGAGATTCAAAAATCAAACACGTACAACAGTTTAAATATCTGGGAAGTGTTTAACAATTTTAAAAGACGAGAAAAATTGCAACACCGAAGACTGAGGGCGCATTAGCATAGCGAAAGTTGCCTTCCAAAAGCTAAGCAAAGTATTAAGAAAAAAAAATGTTTGATTGAGGATTGGCGTTAGCAGCTTTATACAGTAGATTATTTTGATATTATTTCACTTCGCTACCAAAATGTCCTTAAAATTTAACCGTTCAAGCAAGGTTATTATAACCACTTTAAAGACAATATGTTTTAAATCCGATTATGAATAATAGACTGGTACATAATATTGGTCCTCCTATATGGAAGTGATTGCTGGAATATTTCCTCACAGACGAAGAAGAGTGTTAAAGCAAGAGAAATAGAATGGTTCTATAGAAGGATGCTGAGAATAACATGGACTGAACATGTGAGCAACGAGGAAGTTTTAGATTATTTTTTAAGGGGAAGAGATTTCTCATTCAGACCAACGAAATATTCCCGTTTAAACAGAAAAAAATCGTTAGAAACAAAAACAAGAGTACTGAGCTGTTATGTAATATCAGTCAACCCTTCATGGCAGTGGATGCTGGACAATCTCTTTGATGAAGAAGAGATTTGAAGCAACAGAAATGTAGTCCTACAGACTCATATGAGCAAGGACAAAGCTTTAGAGAAGATGGAAACAAAAAAGGACACTTATAGATAACATCAGAAAAACATAGTCGAAACTGATAGGGCAAATAATGAGGAAAGAGGGATTGGAAAATTTGATACTCCCAGGACAGACAACGCATAACTTACCCAGCGACCTTGTGTAAATTGATGGCAGAAAGGAGTTTAAGAGAGATAAAAAAAGACAAGATTTATTAAGAGCAATACAGGACAGGAAATTGTGGAGAGCCATGATCGCCAACATCCTGAACGGACGCGACACAGAGGATAAGAAATTTAAATAAAGCTACCCAGAATTCAACCCACCTTTGGAAAACAGCAACTGAACGATGGATTAACAAGAAAATCAGAAATGTGTCCGGCGTGCCTCCAGCCATACACTGTATGGCGTATTTTGAGGGTATGACGATCTGAGTCGGACGTCACACAAGTATTATTAAGTGAAGAGGTTTAAGGCGATTGTTAAAAAAAAACACAAATAAACATTAATCGAATTATCACGATAAGTTAAACAAAATTTCCAAGTACTTAAATTTGGGGATACACAGATATATATGAAGAAAAATATACAGAAAAAACAAACAAAAATCTTAACATGCAATTATGCTGTATTAATGTTAATATAAAGTCAATGTCGGACGTTTCGGTCTATTTTCGACCATCATCAGGACATTTTCATTAAACATAATTAACATTAGAACATATAAAATTCAACATGAAAAGACGATGGACATAAGAGCACAACTAATCCAAACAGATAACTGAAATTTGTATATAAGATCAGCGTTCCGTTTAAATATGATCACGTCGTCGTCACGTGGGCGATGTTGTGAAAACGTATTCGAAGATGATTTCAAAATATTAAAATATTAAAAAAAGTTCGATTGAACTATTTTATATAAACAATTACAGAAATCCCTTCCGTTTGACTTTATATTAACATTAATACAGCATAATTGCAACATGGTCACGTTGTCGTCACGTGGGCGACGCTGTGAAAACGGAGCGCTGATCTTATAAAACTTTCAGTTATCTGTTTGGATAAGTCTTGTTCTTATGTACATCGTCTTTGTCATGTTGTATTGATAATGTTATAATTTATGAATATGTCCTGAAGATGGTTTATTAGATCGAAACGTCCGACGTTGACATATTAACATTAAAACAGCATAATTGTATATAAGGATTTTTGGGTTTTTTTTCCGTATATATTTTTCTTCATATATATATATATATATATATATATATATATATATATATATATATATATATATATTGTTTATTCGTTATTTTATAGATACAAATATTTTAATAAATGATACGATTTTAGTCCGAACGTCAAATATCGAGCATTCATAAAAAAAGGTATTGTTTTGTGATGTCAACACTCAGTTGACACTTTTGTAATGTCAAGGATTAATCGTTGTCACTTTCGTAATAATCGTTGTAGCAGAGGCTTTTAATCGAAGATTACAACTACAGTGCCGCTGTTAAACTATACTGACGTCAGATGCCTTCGAATATCACTCGCACTAATAGTACCTACTCGATAATACTCGCTCAGAAAATAAACACCGAAAAGTGATCCAAATAGAGAAATAGTATCTTGAATACAGTAGAGAATAGCGTTTCATATAGTAATAGAGGATAGACTAGAAATGAGGATCCGAATATTAATAGAGGATAGAATGGGAATAGCGGTCGTTAGTTGTTACCTACTTTTATGCGTTTCCTCTATGGTCACATGGTCTACTTAATTCAATAATGGGATCGCCTGCGTTTACTCTCTGGCGATCTATGTTCAAACTCAAGTATCGGCAGCGAAACTTTATTCCTATATAACATATTGATTCGCGTTTTTTTTTTTACATGGAATATAAAAGATTCCAAATATTCAACATGTGACAAAAGTGCGCTACATGCAAAACGTTGGAGAATTCCATATATTAAATAAATACATTAAACCCAATTATTATTAAATGCATTAACTAAATAATTAAACCTAATTATTATTAAATACATTAAATAAACAGATTAAACCTAATTATTATTAAATACATTAAACCTGATTATTATTAAATACATTAAATAAATACATTAAACTCCATACATCAAATAAACAGTTCAAATTTGAATTCCTCTGTCCACAATTCATTTTGCTAAATTATGAATATTTTTTTATGAAAAACGTATTTTGTTTTCATCATTAGACCTTTTGAGATTATTAAAAGGGATGCAGATTTGATTCAGATGAAGGTATCATGAAAAAAAGAACAATATCATTCAATTTTGCAGAGACATGCTATAATATCTGATTTAAATATAATTGAGAAAAAAATCTCCTTTCAACATGAGGACATCCAAAAAACTCTAAATTATGTCGAGTTAAAAAAAAAAACACAGGTTTGGAAATTATGACTTGTTCGCCTCAATGTCATGTCCTCTCTCACATTGAATTAGGGTAGGATGAATTGGATAGGAGAGTTTTAAGAGAATACCTAAAGAGTGAGTGTGAGTTTTTCTGTATTTGAAGTATACTTAGAAAGTTTGCCATTTATTTTTTGTCAAAAACTGTTAGAATGAATATTATGAATTTGTAAATGCAGGTGGTGGTTTTTATTGGCGAAACCAAAATATGATGCTGTTGTATTACAATAAATTTCTATAGTTAAGTCCTTATTTTTGTCAAAATAAGACCATTGTACTGAAATTTTATTTTTTTATTTCAAAAATACAAAAACGCCATTTTATGGTCTTTTTTAAGAAATCACTCATTACATTTTCTATTGTTATGACTTTAAGATTATTTGCAGCAATTTTGTTGCTTCTCAGAGTTCTGCCTTTACTTGAATATTATTTTCCATTCTCATACATTTTCTTTTAAATAATTCACTATTGAATTAATATCTGAATAAGATTGGTCATTTTATTAATCTATTTTTGCAGAGGAGCAACAGTCACTAAAAATACATTGTTTTGCACACATCTAGTCTTCAGCTTAAAGCTTTTGTGACTTGCATCACTCAAAGATATCTTGTTTAAGAACTTGCACTAATTCTCTGGATTTATCTTGACACCACCAGAAACATTAAAACAAGACTATTATTTTAGTTTCTACAATAGAAGAAATACGGGAAGAAAACCCTGATTCCAAACCCCAGTTACCTTGCGGTAATATCCAAATACGGAAATCCTATATAAGTAAAGTCAAACATGACATCCGAAGTTTAGCCTCAAAGGCTGCTGGCTATAAACACTGAAAAACGTGATGCCTTATATTCCTTTGCATCTTGCCAGTAAGGCCGACAGGATGGTAATGTAGTTTGGGCAGCGCATTGACTCCTTATAATATCAATCAGGTTAGTAAATTGGGAAGGTCACCAAAGGAATGATTTTTCACCAAACAGTGTGCTGCAGTTACAGCAAGAAATAAACTGATGCCTAGCACTACTACATTCGAAGAGCACCCCCAGCAAAAATAAATTTCCTCCCTGTCATCTTTTAAATCGTGTTGGTAAACTCTTTCCATAAAAGGCCAGCCTTTAGTCTAATCACTACATCTATCCTGTACGTCTTCGACCAATTTACACGTTTCTCTATGTGTATACGTAAAGCTGACTCTGTGGTTGCTTTCATGCCTTTAGTCATTGTTCTTAACATTCATTACGGTATCGCACTTGTGAAAATCTAACGATTTTCCTATTTGAATTGCCTGGTGCTTTATAAGTGTTATAATGCAATGACTGAATCAATTCCTGGCAAGTTCTATAAGATACCCGCGAAAATTCCTCCTATTGCATCGTTAAATATATGCGTTTAAGGATCATTACTTGCTGTTACATTAGATATAAGTGCATTTAAAGAAGAGGGAACAAATGGAAAATAGATGCAAAATTTACAACGTTTTCCATTTCACTGAAACAGATTATTTCAGAAATTGTGGCAAATATATAAATGGTTATTTTCTAAGCGTAACTTAGATATGGCACAAAGCCGAATATATGGAGCACCTAGTGAGGGTCGAACTCACTTTTCAGCAGTAACGGATCTAGCGAGACAGGCTTGCTAACCATCACACCACGCCGAGGTGATCCATTTCACTGAAACAGATGCTAAACTCATTAGGGTAATATGACCTCCTTACACTATTTACATTATTCGGACTATTATCCTCATCTTTGTCGTCATATTTAATACAACGTTTCGACCGTTGAACACTCCGGCCTTCTTCAGGTGGTTGGAATGTCGAACTTTACCCTTTATTTCGTTCACTGGGGTAGACTGTTCTAGTTCCACGGCTACTCCAGTAAGCGAAATAAAGGGTTCAGTTCGACATTCCAACCACCTGAAGAAGGCCGGAGCGTACAACGGCCGAAACGTTGTGATAAATATGGCGACAATGATGAAGACAATAGTCCGAATAATGTAAATAGTGTACATAATACCTCATCTCAGAAATATAGACAGATCACCTGCTTAATATTCTTTTTTTCTTTCATGCTTTTTTCTCACTGAAACCAGCGTCTCTGATGTCCTTTCCTTGCCATCAAAACGGAATAGTCCATTATTTATGAGGTATTGGCAGAACGTAACAAATGGTCTAAAGAAGAAACAGAATTAGAATATAATTATTTGCAGGTTGTGAGTTTTATGTACACTCAAAACCAAATTGTGAAATATCAGATTTTGGGACATCAAAAATCTTACAGAATTACAAAAGGCTATTGAAATAAATAGTTGCTATGTATAGCTGGCCACTCGTATTCGAGGATACCTGTCGACTAGGGCGTCTAGCCAATCCCTATTGCAGCTGCTTGTTCAGGCATATTCGTTTTTATTCAGCACACACACACACAGAGCTCACCTGTGGTTTATACCGCAACTATGCTGAGCAGACTTTAGTTAGAGTTTCTGGGAAAGACCGTGATCAACAATTTGAACAAGGCCAGCACACTCAAACCCTCGGTCACGATGACTTATGACTTCGTGCTAGCACAACTATCGACGGCACCCAAGGATTCCGTCTACCCAATACTACTCAAAAGATTTAGGTCAAGCCGTGGTATTGTTTTCGGGCACTTGCCAAAGGTGCTGCACGCTGGAATCGACCTCTCCAGTTCGATAATATTAGGAAGTTTCCTTCCTGACAAATCGACCACAGTGAGATTCGAACCCGGGTCTCATGGTCAGAATGCGAACGTTCTAATCATTTGCTTACGTAACCATAGTTGCTATAATAAGTCTATATCTGACCCAAGTCTATATTCACCTAAGATCACACCATCCTAGTTGACACTTCCAGTCCTAACTTTATATTGACATCGTTGAAATGAACAATTTTGATTAGTATTTATCTTAATTTTCTTGCATTGAATTTGATTTTTGTCTTCCTATTTCAGAATATTATTCGGTTAATTTGCAGTGTAACACCCGCACTCAGTCCACATTAAAAATTTCCAGAACACGTACATTTATGTGTAATTGTACATGCTCCATTCAAATCTGGCTTCATAAATTTGATAAAATCCACAGTTTTGAAGTTATCGATAGTGAAAGTTCGGATTCATTCGCGTCGTTGGCGGCAGCCATTATTGTCGTTGTTTGAAAAATATACATACATTCGCTGTGGATGACTACGGAAAGCTAAGCGGTAAATTTTATCAAATTTATCAAGCCAGATTCGAATGGAGCATGTTCAAATGCACATAAATGTAAATATTCTGGAATTTTTTAATGCGAACTCAGTGCGGGTGTTACACTGCAAATTAACCGACTAATATTCTGAAATAGAATAACAAAAAAATCAATTTAAATGCATGGGTGTTAAATGCGTGGGTGTTACACTGCAAATTAACCTATTATTCTATATTTTTCTTTTTCGTCTTTTATTGTTTTAATTTTCTGTAAATACTTGACTTCAGCACGTGGGTACACCTTCATAAACTGCTGGCTTATACACTGATTTTGCGTTAATTCCCAATATTACGTCTTAACGGGTGCTTATCATGAATTGTAAACTGGGAGTGAAATTTTTGGCTTGACGTTTTTCCAATAATGTATATACATGCCACAAATATTTTTAAAATGTAGAAATGTAAAACCTGTTAAAAAATTGGAAAAAAAGGATAGCGGAAGGTCCGAATTTTGGCAATCCCATCATTTAAATATATCCATTCTTGGGTCAATAACGGCATGGATCCAGTCATCGCTTTTCTGAAATACCAGGTGAAACTGCAATCACCTCCATAGATCACACCAGTATACTCGATCGCCATAGCACACAGAAACCACTATTTCCGGCGATACCAGCGTGACAGCTCTCGTTACAACAGGTGCCTATCTGCTACTGCTCGTAACGAGTCCTCGAAGAAGTTAATTCCCTGTTTGCTGAGAGAATGAGGCACCGCATAGCCTCTAAAGCTTTGGTTCTCGTGACTACTGGCGTCTCTGTAATCGGGTACTAAATAAGTGTAAGATCTCTATTCCACCCTTGTTCAATCGACTTAAGGTGTTACCATCCTCTGCTGATAAAACCGAATGCTTTGCCCGTAAATTTTCCTCAACCTCTACTCTTGACTCATCTAGAGTATCCCTACATAACTTCCCACTAAGAAATGATTCTCTGTTGAGTGATGTACATATAACACCTTCTATGGTTTCTGCTGTCATCTCTAATCTTGATATCTACAAGGCATGTGGACCCGATCGCATCCCTGTAATAGTCATTATGAAGGTTGCTCCCGAACTGGATCCTGTTCTCTCTAAAGTGTATAATAAATGCCTCGAAGTCATCTTGTTGTTCCTGTTGTTTAAGAACTCTGGTGAACCGCCTGAGCCTTCCAACTTTCGACATATTAGTCTTCTGCTTCTGTTTGCGAAATTCCTAGAGGCTCTGATCAATGCTTAATTAGTTCGTCATTTCTCATCACGGGCCATTTTTCAGACAAGCAATACGGCCTTCGTTTCTAGAGATCAACTGCTGATGTACTAACGATAATTGCGGAAAGAGTCTATTGTGCTTTAGATAAAAACGGTAAGGCCCAGCCTGTAGTACTGGACATCTCGAAAACATTTCACAGGGTCTGGCATACAGGTTTTCTCCACAAGCTACGGGCAAGTTTTTGAGCTGATCAAATCGTGAAATAGAATATGTCCTGAACGGCCACGCGTCTACATCCTTTCATACTTACACGGGTGTCCTACAGGGGTCCACCTTTGGTTCTACGTAGTTTTTAATCTACATTAATGACCTTTCCGATGACATCAGCTCTTAACTTGACATCTACAATGAAGACACTACCATTTACTCTTGCCTCGATAATAAGGCTGATCAGTCAGACAAGGTCAAAATGGCAACCGATGTACAAAATGAACTCAAGACTGTCGTTCACCAGTGATAAAGACGGCTTTTCAATTTTAATGCCTCCTAAACTGCTCGCCATTAATCACGTAAGAGACCTCTCTCTGCAATCCATCAGCATGGCTGATGCTAAACTCTAGGAAAGTGACCTATTGCGCCTTCTTTGGCTAACGTATGCAGCTTACATGAAATGGAAAGTCTACATTGAATCCCTCGCCAGATCAGCTGGGGTCCACCTTTGATTCTACGTTGTTTTTTTAATCTCCATTAATGACCTTTCCGATGACATCAGCTCTCAACTTGACATCTACAATGACGACACTACCATTTACTCTTGCCTCGATAATAAGGCTGATCAGTCAGACAAGGTCAAAATGGTTACCGATGTACAAAATGAACTCAAGACTGTCGTTCACCAGTGATAAAGACGGCTTTTCAATTTTAATGCCTCCTAAACTGCTCGCCATTAATCACGTAAGAGACCTCTCTCTGCAATCCATCAGCATGGCTGATGCTAAACTCTAGGAAAGTGACCTATTGCGCCTTCTTTGGCTAACGTATGCAGCTTACATGAAATGGAAAGTCTACATTGAATCCCTCGCCAGATCAGCTGGGGTCCACCTTTGATTCTACGTTGTTTTTAATCTCCATTAATGACCTTTCCGATGACATCAGCTCTCAACTTGACATCTACAATGACGACACTACCATTTACTCTTGCCTCGATAATAAGGCTGATCAGTCAGACAAGGTCAAAATGGTAACCGATGTACAAAATGAACTCAAGACTGTCGTTCACCAGTGATAAAGACGGCTTTTCAATTTTAATGCCTCCTAAACTGCTCGCCATTAATCACGTAAGAGACCTCTCTCTGCAATCCATCAGCATGGCTGATGCTAAACTCTAGGAAAGTGACCTATTGCGCCTTCTTTGGCTAACGTATGCAGCTTACATGAAATGGAAAGTCTACATTGAATCCCTCGCCAGATCAGCTGGGGTCCACCTTTGGTTCTACGTTGTTTTTTTAATCTCCATTAATGACCTTTCCTATGACATCAGCTCTCAACTTGACATCTACATTGACGACAGTACCATTTACTCTTGCCTCGATAATAAGGCTGATCAGTCAGACAAGGTCAAAATGGCAACCGATGTACAAAATGAACTCAAGACTGTCGTTCACCAGTGATAAAGACGGCTTTTCAATTTTAATGCCTCCTAAACTAAACTGCTCTCCATTAATCCCCTAAGAGACCTCTTTCTGCAATCCATCAGCATGGCTGATGCTAAACTCTAGGAAAGTGACCTATCGCGCCTTCTTTGGCTAACGTACGCCGCTTACATGAAATGGAAAGTCTACATTGAATCCCTCGCCAGATCAGCTGCTAAGAAAATCTTTTTCACTGTCAAGTCAGACAATTTTTCTCTCTGGAATATATCTTGCATTTCTATGTCTACCATTCGTCCATGCCTAGAATATTGTTGTCATATATGGTCCGGTGCCCCTGCTATTTTCTTGGCACTTCTTGATAAGATCCAAAAAAGATTCAGCAATATTAGGGGTCCTGATCTCGCGGTTTGACTTCAGTCACTTGCCCAGCACTGTATTTATAAAAAAAAGGTTCCATGTCTTTTTTTTATAAATACTTTCATGGTAATTTATCGGATGAGCTCCTCGTTACGGTACCTTGACTGTATGAATATAAGCAACATACTAGACTGGCGGTGAGATCTCATCAATATAGATTTGAGCTAGCTAGATGTAGCCGTTTCTTCTCGCCTGTAGAACTCTCTCCTGGCTCCATGATTTCCAACCTGAAAAATTAAATGCAATCACAATAGCTATCTACGGTCCTCGTTATTGCTCTTTTCTTTTTCCTCATTACTAATATTTCTGTTCATAATTCCTCCACCCCTTGTAACAAAATGTGTGCTCGTGGGTGTACTCACTTGCTGGGATGATACCGATTAAAAACATTGTATTAAGTGTTTTCTATTTTACTGAATAGACGTCAAGCACACGGAAGCGTTTTCGCCTCCTTTATCATTCCCAACTCCTTTCGTTAAATCACTGAAACCAAAACCGTCTCTGATATGTCTTTTCTATAATTCCTTGCAATCTAAATCGAATAGTCCATTACTTATGAGTTATTATCAAGGTGTCACGTACGCGCTAACTAAGAAACACTTATAATTGGATATTTTTTCTCAAATTCCATTTCCCGGCTTTTTCTCATGTTTTCCAGCCAACTTTATCTGCGAAAATTCAGGCGCGAAGTCAATCTACTGTCCTACTGATTACTATTGAGTTCTTGTTCCTTAACAATGTTCCTGTTTCTAACTCTTCCACACCAAGTAACCCCTTGTGTCTCAGTGACTTTATTGCCTTGCTTGAGACGAAATCTATTTAAAAAAATTCATAATAGTCGATCCATTTGTTTGTCTATTTTTGTCTTAAATCTCTTTTCGTGCAATTAATTTTCAGTTTCTTTTATCTTGTCAAAATTTTCAATTTATTTTTTTTATTTTTTCATAGTTCTGCGACTGCGTTTCAAATTTTCCATTATTCACAAAGTAGGATTTTCTCTTATTCAGCGTCTACACAATGTGTATATATCTTCTCAGCCATGGGAATCTTTACGCATCTAAACTTTAAAAAAATATCAGTTAAAATATTGCTCTCTGAGATTGAGCGAAAAAACTTATTTGTCTCTTTTCTGTTTTTAAAGGTTCTAATAATAAAAAAAAAACTTGCTAAAAACATATGACACCTATTTTTTTTTTTTAATCAAACCTGGATATGAAAAAAAATGTGGGACTCTTCATAGCATTTGTTATATTTTTGTTGAGGAATTCAGATAATGGAAAGAGACAAATAGAACGCTTTTTTAAAAAATTCCAATGATATGGAAGGACCAAAAAAAAAGGGGGGGATTTCTGACGATTAGCGTTCATCCTGCAAAATTAAAGGATACAAAAAGAACAAAAAAAAAAAGAAAAAAAAGAACACGAAATTACTTATCGTAATCTTCTATCAGTAATAACACCTGTATCCCATGGCATACCGTGATCTACGATTTCCATCTTCAACTATTAATCTTGATTTTATAGACATTCAATTCGAAAAATAAAATTTTGTAGAGGATGAAGGATTAAGATTAAAAAAAAAAACAATTATTATGTCTAAAAATATTTATTTTGGTGTCGAAATAAAGAAACATATTTTGCGACATATTTCAACAAAAAAGTATCTATAGTTTATTTTACTTGCCTAAGCCGACTAGTGCAGAAATTTATCATAGATTCCAATGCACAAATATAAAGACAAACGCTTGTATTATTAGAAAATTTGTTATTAAATATTTATTTTTAATATGATAATGCTTCTTCTTCATGTGTCGTGTCCCTTTAGGACGTAGTTGATCATGGCTCCCCACAATTTCCTGTCCTTTGTACCTCTTAATAAATTTTATCTTTGTTATTTCTCCCAGGTTTTGTCCCGCCATGCATTTACTGAAACTCACTAAGTATTTTATGCATTGTTTTCTACTGTCTACCTTGCTTTCAATATAATCTGTGAGTATCATTTTCTAAGATGCTTTTCCTCATTAAGTGCCTTAGAAATTTCAACTGCCTCTTCCTGATGTTATATATAAGTTTCTTTTTTGTTTCCATTTTCTCTAAAACCTTGTCGTTGCTCAAATCTTCGTCCATAGTATCATCAGCATGCTTTTATAGAAGCACATTTCTGTGGTTTCAAGTCTCTTCACCATCTTTGAAGAGATTGTCCAGTATTCACTGTCACATAGGGGGACAGATATCCTTTAACAATTCAGTATTCTCGAGTTTCATAATAAAAAAAACTCACTACCAAATAAAATAATGTAAATATATATATTTCGGTATGTTTATCATAAATAGTTTACCAACTTAATTTAGTTAACACCATTTTTTGTGAAAATATTCACGTACATAATAAAATATGTCTTTTGTATACCTGTAGGCCTGCTGTCTATTGCAGGTCTACAGTCTCACAGGATGGGTAGATAATACTGCTGGAAATAAATGCTTGAATTCTATTTTTAACCGTTTCAACCGAAGCAAGGCAATAATGCCACTAAGACGCAAACGGTTATTGAGAGTGAAAGGAAATGAGAAAATGCTGGTGAGGAGAACAACACACTCCCAGGTCGTCCAAGACCTCCATCATCGCGGCTGATCGATGAAGATCGCTTCGATCTCAGACCTGCCTTATCCCACGTTGTGATTTAAGTTTGATCATAAGGAGGCCAAGACGGAATCGTTGCAGGTATCTTCGTGCTGGGCGGGTCCAAGCAGGGTGAAGACTTACAGGAAAAAAATAACACTCGAATAAATTTAATAAAATGTAAATGCTGTTGATATCAGTCATTCATACAATCATCCCGATTCATGTCTAAATCGAAAGAGATACTATCGTTGTTGACTTGGCAAAGTTTAGTTTGCTGCTTTGGTAACGTTTGGCACAAGGCTGAAGTCGGAGGCTTTCGTCGGCAGATAATCACGTGGGTCTCTCTTCTGTCTCTGGTCTTGTCTCCGTCTCTTCTCTCTTCTCTCTTTGCGACTTGTCTGCCGAATTCACTTCGCGCATTCGTACTTATTGACATTCGCTCAAACTGACGAAGAGAATTCGATCATTCTGGGGAATTCCCTTCTTCCACCCTCTCATATTATTACCGCTCACTAAATCTCCTCAGTGAGCGTGGGTGGCTTATCCACCAACTCCTGGTATTTCAACGTTCGAACAAGGGAAACAACTCCAAATTCGTTGTTGACATTTTCGCTTTACAGCTTGCATTTGCAACTGTGTGTCAATCAATCCCCCCACCCGAGTCTGGGCCAGTTTTCCATTGTTCAAACTGCTTGACATATAATCAAGTCATTTATGTGTGAATTAAATCCTCAATTCTTCGCACAAGTTTTTGGTATTAACTCTTCTCGTTTCAATGTCTCTCGTTACATGATACTTTCTTATGTTTTAACAAAACTATCTATTGTTTTATCACGACACCGACAAACAGTATCGCAGAATAAAAGAACAGGATTCAGGAAGACAAAAGATGGCGATTAACAATGACTATTTTGAAAACAATATTTGAAAGGGAATAGCAATGAAATTTTCTCTTGAGTCTTCGGATTGTTTTTATACGTTCTTTTGACTTTCCCTATTAAACTCAGTTACTTACATCTCCTTCTTTTATCGTTCCTCTTCATCTCGAGACTAGCTTATTAGAATAACTGATAGCATAGAAATTCTTTTTCTCTATATTCGTCTGAAAAATATCAATGCTCATCATGTCAAGTGGCTTCAGCATTCTAATACCACTGATCTTGCTGGTATCCTGACTATGAATTTTTAGTCAAATAGTGACACACTTCTTGACTTGATCTGTTGCTTTCATGCTCTGCACAATCTTGTCACGCTTTACAACTCTGTCTCTTGACAATACTGATCACGCTGTAGTCTCTGAAAATATTTCTTTCCACTCGTCTATTAGATAAGAACCCACAAGGCATCGTTTTGTTAGCAATGCTCTGATTGATTTCGTGACTTACGCCAGGACCCCACTATTGTGAATCGTTCCCATTCTTTTCATACTCCATTAGTAAGAAGTTCCATTTAGGCATCTTCTTTCCAAGAACTACTGCTTTGTGGAATAGACTTCCGGTTGGATATACTTCTCATTCACTATAATCGTAACTTTGAAATTGATCTGGAGTTGATATGCCAGTAAACAAACAAATGTTTATTACTTCCATCTCCCAAGAAAATTAAATTTCGGCATTAAATGAGCCATAAGGTGTTGATGTTCCGTAAACAGACAAATCAGTTAATCAATCAATGCAACTCAGTCTCTTGAAAACTCTGATCACTATGTAGTGCTTGAAGATATTTCTTTCCTATCGTCTATTAGGTAAGAACCCCCCCCCTATTCACAGGGCATCATTTTGCCACTAGGAGTGAAATATCTAATATTCCCACTGAACATTCAACCAAACAACCAAAGTATAGTTATGCAAGCATCAATAACTACAGTTGCCTAGTCCACACTTGACTGTCTTGATTTCAAAAGAATCTACGCGGCCTTGCGGGTGATGGATATTTTTCCAATTTACAACCCCTTTTGCTACAGACGAAACGTCATTATCCTTTAACTGCTCTAGCGGTATTTCCATGGTGTGTTTTCCTACACGCTGCATATTTTTGTACCCCAAGCCGTGGTCTTTACAACTGGGACCCACCATGACTCGTACACATTTGTGAATAGTCCCCATTCCCTTCATATTCGATTAGTAAAAAGTAAATTCCATTTGGACAGCTTCTCAAGAACAACTCCGAGCAGGAAATTTTCGATATTCACTATAATCTTGGCTTTGAAATTGATCTGGATTTGATATGCCATTAAACAGACAAATATCATATTTTTATTATTTCCAGTGTCCCAAGAAAATTAAATTTCGGTATCAAACGACCCATAAGGTGTTGATGTACCGTTAAACAGACAAATCAATCAACCAATCAATGCAACTCAGTTTCTTGACAAACCTGATCTCGCTGAAGTTATTTCTTTCCACTCCTCTGTTAGGTAAGAACCCCCTATTCACAGGGCATCATTTTCTTAGCAACGCACGGATTACGATCGTTTTCGGCATTTTCCTCTAGACGCCACTTGAAGTGAAATTATTAATCTTCCAATTGAAAATTGTGCCAGCGAATTTTTTTTTTCCTGAGTGAAAGCCGGTATTAATGCTTTCGTTCCATCGAGGGAACACCAAGTGAAACAGCAATCATCTTCTTGGTTCACTCCTGCCTGTTCAGCCGATATAGCCAGCAGGAATAACTTATTCCGGCTATACCAACGTGACATTTCGGATCATAAGAGGCGCCTCTTTGTGTCAACGCGTAATAATTGTATGCGTGCCTTCAGAGTGGTTAATCGACGTTCAATGATAGAATTAGACGCCGTATAGACAGTTTGGCTCACATGATTATTTGCGGCGCTCTAAGGATGTGTTAAACAAGGGTAAATCATCAATCCCTCATCTCTTCAATCAATTTGAAATGCTGTTATCTATTGTTGATAAAGGAAAATACATTGGGTACAAATACCCTTCCAAATCCACTCTCAACTTATTGAGTATCCTTGTTGTTTTACTGCCTAGCACCGTGTAATATGCACCTGCCATGGTTTCTGTTATCATCGTCAAATTAGATCCTCACAAGGCGTGCAGACTTCGTAGTATCTCGGCAATATTCCTTAAGAAATGTGCTCCAGCACTGTCTCCTGTTTTCTCTAAAGCAACAAGTTATTTACTGTAGAGTTTAGAGTCTATGCTTCACAATAAATATCTTGTTGATTCTTACTTCCTAATTCGTTAGAAATTCTCTTCTGTAGTTAGTGCTTTTAAGAATTCTGATGAAACTTCTAAACCGAATTATCACTCATTTTTTTACCTCTTTTTGGCAAAGTTTGGTTTCTTTTGTTTTGTTTTACGGCATATCAACACCTCAATGTGTTATTTAATGCCGACAAAATTTTTATTGCTGGTAACATTTTTTCCAAAATATTATTGCTGGTAATACATTTTTCTTCAAAAATGAATTGCTGGCAAAATTTTTTTCCTTCAAAATTGAATTGATGGTAATATATTTTTTCCTTCAAAAATGTATTGCTGGTAATAATGTATTGTTGGTAATAATATTTTCTAAAACTTTCATTGCTGGTATTAAAACCTATTTTTACACTTTTATGGTGTTTTGACTCCAGTTTGGGGGTTAACTATTTACCCATAGCTAAGAACCTAACAGAGGCTACCACCCTGGAAACACCAGCAATTAAGAGGTGGTTACATGCTCCTCAAAACCTCTATCTCAGAGGCCTTGCTTTTGTATGTAGTTTATCATCTTACCCCGGAAGCGGATGTAGATTATTGTCATACCCAGGACGGTTTGGCAAAGTACTGGAGGCTTTCATTTAGACAAGCAATATGAATTTCACTTCTCTAGATCAACCGTTATTGCTGAAGGAGTTTGTCAAGCTTTAGATGAAAACATTGAAGTTCGAGCTATGGTCTTAGAATCTTACAATTTCAGTTTTTTTTACAAGATATTGCTTTCCAAAATCTCCTTCACTCTAAGATTTCTCACTCATCGCTACCACTTGGCTGAGTTCATAGTTCCTGTTTTTTGGATTGTGTTTCGCTTAGACTTCAAGTTCTTCTGATTTACGACTTTTTTCAGTCTTAATTTAAGGGTGCACCCTGTTTATCCCTTATAATTCTACCACAGGAAAATAAAATAATAAATATGGTAATAAATAAGTAAATGGTTAAAGAAATAACAAAACTAGTGTTGCAGATATATCATATATTAAACATTAAGTACAACAGTAAAGTATTACACTACTAGTGAGTGTGTGTCGGTTGACCCAGCGTTCAATCTATTCGACTGTTCCATCAATGGCTTCTCTCCTGCTAATCTTATAGAAGGCGGAAGAGCCCAACATAGACTCATTAGAAGGAGGACACCACAACACCCCCTTTTCAGCCTGACTCCGTATGGTGTCTTTTCTTTAAAAAAATTATCACGCAATAGTTTTTATTCAACCAAATAAACACTTTTTTCACAAAAAACAAAATCAGAAGCAACACTTTAAATAAGCTATATACAGGAATTACGTTCACAATTTTTTTTTTTTTAGTTTTACAACAAACATTTTCCATATTAACAACAGCCTTTTCTTTAATTAAGGTCTCTATTCATTATTCCTAAATAATAAGGAATTGGATAAGTTTAATGGTAAATTATAATCTTAATAATTTCCAATAATCCAATGCATATTGTGCTTTTCTGGTAATTCAAAGTTCATAAGTGAGGAGATGTTTTTTTTTACTCATTCTTTTCCTTTTTCTGAAAAACATTGTATGAAATGAAAGATGTTCAATATCTTTTTCTTTTCGGGTTAATTTCTAAAGGTTCCGTAAATTTAGCTTTTCTTTTGGGCCTTCTGAGCTCTCACACTGATTGCGGTATTAGAACCACAAACGTGTCAAAGACGACGTCCATATCGTCATCTCCTATGGGATCCCTGAAGACTACGCTTTCATACCGTTTTCTAATTTGGTTTACATGACGTTTGTATATAAACTTTGGTCCTTGAACCATGTAAATTGTGTTACCAATTTGTCTGTCTATTGTTCCTATCTCCCACTGAGCTTTATTATTCCCAAATACACGAAAAAAAAATTTCACCTATCCTAAAGTGTTTTAAGCCCTTTATTCCTATTTCCCGCTTTCGTTTCATTTGGAAGGAATTTGTCAAATGCCGATTTTAATTTCCTGGCAGACATGACCTCCGCTGTCGACTTAGCAGATGGAGCACTACTATTCGAGGTTACCCGATATACTTGTAAAAACTGCTGTATAGCCGTATCGGTGTGAGTACCTCCCCCTTGCTCAGTGCTCTCATGAAAGTGTCCGCAAAACGCCCTGCCTGTTCATTACTTCTTGGGCGATATGGCGCTGTGGTAATATGTTTGATCAGGAATGACTGACAAAAATCCTTAAATTCACAGGATGTGAACTGTGTGCCATTGTCTGTTACCATACAGTCAACAACTCTGAAACGGGAAAATAGTTCGTGCAAAAGCTTTACTGTCACCTCCGCGGACGGCTTCTTACATTTCAATATTTCTGGCCACTTGGAATAACTGTCAACTACTACAAGGTAATAAAAATCATCAAGTGGGCCAGCAAAATCAATATGTATCCGCGACCACGGACGGTCGGTTTTAGGCCAGGGATTGAATTTTATCGGGGGTGCTTTAGCAGCCAAAGCACACCCATTGCACGATCTTGCAGTGTTTTCAATATCCTTGTCCTTGTTGGTCCAGTAAACGTAACTCCTCATCAGACTCTCCATTTTTGAAGTTCCCGGATGGCCAACATGGAATTTAATGTTCTTTTCTGTAGTGTAGATGGGATTACGACTCTGTTTCCGTACATTAGTGTGTCTTTACAGAGTGAGCGAACTTCTGAAACATTCTGGTCTTTACTATTTAGTTTGTCCTTTACTTCCTTTATGAACTCATCATCGGACGATTTGTCTATTATCTCGTCAATTGTTATAGGAAGCTCCCTGACAGTATTGCACAAGGTAATGTTTATTTCGACCTCTGATCTTATGGCAGCAATGACTGTATGTTACATGGGTTCAGCATACATAGGTATCAATCTAGGCAAGCCGTCTGCATGACAGATTTTAGTGGATGGGAGAAACTCCATTTTGTAATTATAATTGAGTAGAATGGTTCCCCATCTTTGCAGTCTATTAGCAGTATGTGTAACCAAAGATACTAAGGAATTGACGATGGTCTGTCTGCAACGATGAATAAATCTATGAAATTTAGTCACCGCAAAAAATATTCCTAAGGCTTCCTTTTCTATTTGCGAGTAACTCATTTCAGCTGGTAATAGCGTCCTAGATGCATAGGAGATGTCAAGGTTTAGATCGTAATTTTTAAGAAACAGATCTGATGTACTGGCCTCCTTTGTTTTCTCAAATGCTTCCTGGCATTTGATTGTCCATTCCCACTCTTTGTCTTTTCTCAATAATTCATTAAGTGGAGATTTCAAAATGTGAATTCTTGGGACAAAAACGTTGTAATAATTGGCAATACCTAAAAAACTTTGAAGATCCGACACATTTTCAGGTGCTGGCATATTCTTTATTGCCGTTGCCCTGCCTGGGTCGGGACGTCTTCCGTCTTTGTCAATTATTTTCCCCAACTACTTAAACCTCTCTAAGAAAAATTCACACTTACCGTCTTTTAATTTGAATCCGTAATACTGGATTCTCATGAACACCTGCCAGACGTGCGATTTGTGTTCCTCGATGCTTTCACTTTTCATTAAGACGTCATCGAGATAGGCTACCGCAAAATCCAGACCATTTAACATCGTGTCCATGACCCGTTAAAAAATGGAAGGGGCGACCTTAACCCCGAACGGAAGTCTTAAAAAATTGTATAAACCCTTGTGGGTGTTTATCCAAGGTAGCTTCGAGCATTCCTCGTCCACGTGTATTTGTAGATATGCATCGCTTATGTTAATCTTAGAAAAATATTTTCCTCCACTGAGCTTAGCGAATATCTCCTCTGGATTTAGAAGGGAATAATGGTGATCATTTAGGGCGTTTTTTAGCCCCGTAGAGAAATCAGCACATACACGAATTTCTTTGCTCGTTTTTTAATATAAACTGTCGGATATGCTCATTCACTATATTATACCTTTGCTAGAACTCCAATTTTCTCAAGACGATTCAACTCCTCGTAAATTTGATTTAACGAGACAAATTGATCGTTATGTTTTTTCTTAAAAACTGGGCTTACGTCTGGCTTTAACTGAAACTTAGCAGACATTTTTGTGCATTTTCTTAGTCCTCGTCATAACTCTTCATAACACACGACTTTAGCTTTAAAATTTTACCTTTGAATGCACGTTCGTTATAAGTTCGCCCATAAACTTAATAGGGTCGCCAGTTAAATTTTTAGCTCTTCGGTTCGTTCTTAACAAAGTCGGCGTACCCAGTTTTTCCCATGTTTCATAATTAATTATGGATAAGTTTGAACCCGAATCAAGCTTAGCCTTATATTTTTATTAAATATTTGCACTTCAATATATTTCCTGATGTTACGACTTTCTGGTTCATCAGACTTGGCAATTTTTACAAAACTTTATTTTTTGTTCTTAATTATGGAGTGGGAACGTTTGTATCACAATTTATCGCAATTAAAACATTTTTATCTTTAAAAGGACAATCTTGACGGCAAAGTAACTTTATTATTTTTTGGTTGACCCGTTTTAATTTTTCTTTGGCGTATTTTTTAATGTGAGACACGCCACGAAACGTTGGCAATATTCGGCAACTTGCTGTAAAGTAACGTCGGGCTCGTTTTCAAGCTTGTACCCTACGACGTATTTCAGCGTCTTTCGCTGAAATCAAATCCTGGACAAAAATCAGGCATTTAAAATTATTGGTGCTTAACACTGCCAATTTGAAGTCATCGCAGTGTTTACTGACTACACTCGCGAAAGTAGTATAATCTTCGTCTTCTTTGCGGGTGACATTCATGCATTTCTAACGCTTGTGCAACAGTAACGTTTTTGGACTGAAGAATTCTGTTAATGATTGAACCACCTCTTTAAATTTCAAGTCGCTGGTTTTCTTAGGCAAAATATAGTTAACAAACTATGCCTACTTTTCTGAGGAGTAGGCGAACCTTTTTATGGTCAGCCCAACTTGCACAATCCCTATTGTATAAGTCCTCGTAACGCTTAAAGTACGAAGCGAATGTAATTTCTTCTTCAGGTACAAACGTGAAGTTTTCAATAGCACCCCATATAGCATTTTGAGAGAACGCCTTTTCTCTGTCCTCATTTTGGCTTTTGATGGATACCTTATACAAATTCCTTTGCTTATTGTGTCTTTCCAGTTGTCTAACCTGAATTTTTAGGTGCAATTCCTCAAATTTCTTCTGGTATTCTCTTTGTTCTCGTTGTGTTTCATGATATTTCTGTTCCAACAGTAGTTGTTGTTCCTGTTGGTGTTTCATCAACTCAAGCATTGCACTTTTAAATTCGCCCATTTTACTGCTTCAAATTAAAAAATGAGAGGGGGGAATTTTTTCTCTTTACCCTCTTAACCAACAATAACTCTGTTTGACTAGTACGATTCTTTTACTCAAAAATTTAAAAGCGGGAGAGGTGGTAAATTTTTACTTTACCCTATTAGCGAAAACAATAAGTCCGTTTGATTTGTACAGTACTTTTATTGACTTGTTGAATAAAAAAATAACAAGGTTCACCAACCCTCTTCCCAACCACTGAAATAAACTTGTAGAAATCCTATTGTTTTGAGAAGTTTCTTTTTTCACTGTCATTGTTGTAATTCGCACATAAACCCCTTTTGAAATAGAGTTTAATTAGAATTTCTTTTCTTCATTACTTTTGTAGACACTGGCAAAAAAAAAAAAAAATATGATTTAACGTGAAGTCCGTTTCTTCGAATCCTTCGTCGCCCAGAAGTTGTGACCAAGTAAATGGTTAAAGAAATAACAAAACAAGTGTTACAGATATCTCATATATTAAACAGTAAATACAACAGAAGAGCATTAAACGACTAGTGTGTGTGTGTCGGTTGACCCAACGTTCAATCTATTCGACTGTTAATATTTAACAGCGCCCCCACGAGGGATGTATGTTGCACAAGACCGATTTTACCGTGAGTTCTCCGAGCCCGTAGGCTCGGCCAAAAAAATATACCCTTTCAGGTCTACCTCCCCGGACGAAACCTTGCCCTTCGGCAAAGCTTCGTCCGAGTTCCTCTCTGCCAAGGCAGAGAGTTCGACAGTTGAACAATCTATGTGACAGTTCCCCCAAGGCCTTCTCTCCTATTAATCTTATAGTAGGTGGAAGAGTCCAGCATAGACTCATTAGAGGGAGGACACCACAAAAGTAAATAATGTGAATAAGCATAATACCTCATCTCAGAGATATAGACATATAGCTGCCATTTATGTTTTTCAGAAGTAACAGAAACTTTGCTTAATGCCTAATTTCTTTGCCTATTACAACTTTTCCTAAGTTAGATTTATATATTTTTCCATAATTTTACATTGGAGTTACCTAAAGAGAGATTTAGTTGTCTTTCTGTCTACAATTTTGTTAAACTTATTTCAACCCAAGCAAGGCACTAAGACGCAATCGCTTACCTAGAGTGAAAGAAACTGAGAAACCTTTATTGAGGAGAAAGGACAATAAAAGAACATGATTCACAAAGACAGATGGCGATTTACATTGTAGTTAATGTTTGAAGATCTTAGTTAACAGAAAATCAACAAGATGAGAACGAATTCTGCAGACGATAAATTCTAGAGAAGAAACTATACGAAAAGAACTTACGTTTAATCTCGCAATTGACTGTAAAAGCCTAGTTGTCATTCTAATACTACGTTTGAATTCAAGTCAATGTATCAAAGAGGAAAGCTTATCAGAATCTTTGCCATTAAAATATGTATGGAAGCGACACAGAGAAACTACATTTCGGTGACGAGAAAGATATTTAAAACTAGATGCCAGTTCAGGACAGTTAAAATTACAAATTCTTGTTTGGATTTTGTCAAGAATCTTTAGATATATAGAATTTCCAGAAAAATATGTCAGAAATATTCAATTCATTAATGAATGGTAAACATATAATTAGGCAAGATAGATTCTGATGAGAAAAACTGACAACCACGACACAGTGACTCAACTTCCCTGACAGCATACCTAGCAATTAATGACTCAACTTCATGTCTGTGAAAAACGCAAGACAGAGAAGGCGTAATGTGTTATAAAATGGAGATTAGCATTTGTCATGCTTATGGAAGGCACAAATGCAACAATTTTCTTCATTTCATGTTTTCAAAGTTGGTGCATATATTATAGTATCTTTTGCATAAACTGATTAAGAAACAAGCTACACAATCTGATATAAACATAAACCCCTCATCAACGGACTGATAGGGGGAATGGATGGTCCGTTAAATCCAGTTGTCCGTAGATGGTAAGTGATTACCTTTGAGTTATAAAAGCACTATATTAACTACCAGTAGTTATGAGCATAATGTAAATACTACATAATGTATATATGTCATAAATAAATATATACTTACTATAGATATATTAATCAAACTAACCAAAATGATATATTTCTCACAGCTACTTTCTCCCGCACGTGCTAATGTATCGTACTTTATATACTGTACACCCGTCTTTGTTTACAATTGAAAGGCCCGTTACCGCCGCCAAGTGATTACTTTGAGAACTAAAACGACTTATTCCGCTAAACCCGCAAATTTTGAAAAATATCACTGACGATTTGGGTATTTTTTTGTTTGCAGATTTTTTTTTTATTTTGCCTTTTGCATCCGAAGCCCGTTGATTGGGGGGGATCCACAGATGAGAGATTTGTCTGTACTATCAAAACATTCGACGTTGGCTATGTGAACACTATTGACCAAAAATCTCACACCATTAAATTTATTCTTCTTTCTTTTATAATAAAATAATTTACTTTCAACTGAAATACATTCTTTCACTTCCCACGAGTTTTCCTAAAAACTAACAGGCGGGAATGGGATAGTTTCACACAATACCACAATTTAATGCAAAACCAAAAAACTCAAGTCATGTTTTTCAATAGCTTTGTCACATCGATACTTTAATATCGATGCCATACATGGCGCCATACTTGTTCAGAAATATTTAAACTTTCAGCTGTATAGAACCGCTTTCAGAGACTAATGGATTAAAAATGGCTTCGAGCGAATGAATTCAAGTCTTAGCGACAACCGTTCTTTTTCGAATCTCGTGGACTGGCGCTACAGAATCATAAAGAACTGTAGCAAATAACAGAAACTACATCACTTGTGGTTTTCAATACCAGAAACAAATAAAATGGAGAGCACATATAAATCGAAGAGATGGGGCACTTCGGTGTGGTGTAATGTTTAGCAAGCTTGTCTCGCTAAAACAGTTACGACTGGAGAGTGAATTCGATCCTCACTGGGTGCCCCATAGTTTCGGCCTTGTGTCACATCTAAGCTACGCTTAGAAAATCAGTATAAATCGAAGACATGGTAATGAAGACGTTGGCATTTCACACGACTTCCAACAAAAATGGCCAAGGAATAACCGATGAATACCGAAAAGAACTATAGCACGAACTGGACTTGAGGAAGCTATTTTCCTGAAAGAAATTGTTTAATAGAATTTTTTTTTTTTTTATGAATTTCAACCGAAAGTATCACTGGCCCAACGAATGTCGAATTTCATTTTAAGGAAACGCCTACTTATACTGTTGCAGTTTTATTTTGTGTATTATATGTGTACTAGTGAGCTAGCCCAAATGACTTGACTCACTTTCTAGTCCATCAATAAAAGGTTAACCAATCAGAAGACGTAGAATATTCAATCCGTCGTGTATGAAGGCGGCCATTTTGTTTACTCTATCCGAATGTCCAGTGCCAGCTTGTCAGGCGAAGAGGAACAGAAGGAAGAACTACGCTCTGCTATTTTTACCAAAATATACACTGCCTTCGAAATATTCACTGCTAACCTCTGGATTCTATACTCGAAGACGACCGTCATCATGAACAGCATATACGAATACCCCGTAGTAGTTAATCTTAGTTACATTATCAGTTGATCTAATTCTTAATCTTCAACTCGGCTATGAAATGTATGCGTATTTATCCATAAATTTGCTTTTATTTGATTTCCAAATCTTTGTTATGCTTAGACTGAGCCTGTTTGCAATTGATGACTCCCTTTTTCGGTAATATGGTCGGACCACTGTTTGACGATGATCTAACAGGAACGCCACGTCGTATGTTTTGTGGTTATTTGTGATTTTGGAAAGATAATAACTAATTGAACCTACTATTTACATTATTCAGACTATTGTCTACATCTTTGTTGCTATATTTCTCACAATGTTTCGGCCTTTGTACGCTCCGGCCTTCTTCAGATGGTTGGAATGTCGAACTGAACCCTTTATTTCGCTCGCTGGGGTAGACTGTTCTAGTTCCATGTGCCATGGCTAATGGCTGCCAGTTATCAGTTATCTCCTGTTAATTCCCCTCTCCAAGTTCTCCACCGCCTTAACCAGGTATTAAACGCACAACTCTTTGGGTCCTGTCACTGGATCTAAATAACGCCTTAATCCACTGTGCCATGTGTCCTTAAGAAAAGCAATGATACCAAAGAAA
>CAHIKZ030004332.1:5010000-5045000 GCA_903632075.3 Acanthosepion pharaonis | reverse complement strand
ATGTTCAGTACCACTTTTACTAGTGCTCATATTGCAATTTTTGCTGTTATCTTTCATGTTTTTAACACAGCTCATATTGCAATTTTTTTTGTTGTTATTATCGCTTTTCTCTGGCACTCCTTATTACTGGTTCCCATATTGTATTCATTTTTTTATCAATTCAATTTAACATTAAATTGTCTTTAATATTTAAAACTTACAAGAGAAAAATATCATCATTATAAGATTTCAAAATTAAAGATAGATATGCGATTGCATTTCAATATAATTAGATAAGTATGTAACGTGCCTCTACCGTAATGATTAGTGGAATTGGCAAGGCGAATACATATTCCAGCAAACTCTCTTGCTCCTACTTTCGCACTAATAACCTTGGAAAAGTCATTAATCAATCTCTTTCCAATCCTGCTACGGCTTAAATAGTAGAGAAGACTGGATTTATATTCTTTAATGGCGACCCTAAAGAAAGATTTCTCTTAATTATAAGCAACAGAAAACGAATTCACTATTTTTCCCAAAAGAGTTATGACAAATCAACGATAATAAAGAAAATGATTCTATAAAGAGTCATTATCGTCCAAAATAACAATGTTTGTGAGGAATATATATATATATATATATATATATATATATATATATATATATATATATATATATATTTTATTTTTGATTTGATAGTTAGCCAAATGGAATGACTTCTCTGAAGTAGGGACATTTTGCTGTAATAAACGATTTGGGGAAAGACTACATTCGAAATACTGGATTTTATTTTGATTCAAAAGTCAACAATGTTAGTCATAAGTAGACTGAAAGGAGGAGAAAAATAATTACAGGAGGGGGAGTGAAGAAAAAATGATGAAGAAAAATAAATGATCAAAAGAAAATTATTGAAAATGATCAAAAGGTAATGAAAAAGTAGACAATAAGAAAGAAAGAAAAGGAATACAGGCCGAAGAAATAAAAAAAAGAAAAGAAAGAAAACAGGTGAAAAAAAATGAAGAAAAAGAAAGGAGGAAAAAAAATGTTGAAAGAAAGGAAAAAAAACAAAAAACAAAGGGATATACACCGAAGAAAGAAAGAAAGAAAGAAAGAAAGAAAGAAAGAAAGAAAGAGTTATAGGAATAAATTTAGAAAGAAGGAGGGAAAAGTGTTATAGAAATAAATAAATAAATAAATAAATAAATAAAGAGAGAAAAGGGTTATAACATGAAAGAAAGACAGAAGATCGATATAGAATGTAAAAATAAAGCAAAAAAGAAGTATAAGGAATATTGAAAGTAAAAACAAACAGAGAAATATAAACTGAAAGAAAGAAAAAAGACGAAAAAGGCTCCTAAAAAGAAAGAAAGAAAGAAAGAAAGAAAGAAAGAAAGAAAGTGAACCTTGAAAGTAAAAATAGAGCTAAAAAGAAAGGAGGGTAAAATATTGAAAGAAAAACAAAGGAATATAGACTGAAGAAAGAAAGAAAAAGACAGTAAGAATGTTTGAAAATAAAGAAAGAAAGAAAGAATATAGATTGAAACAAGGACAATGATATAGAAAGAAAGAAAAAAAAGAAAGGGACTATAGACTAAAAGAAGGAAAGGAAATGTAAGGTAAAGAAAGTTAAAGAGTGAGTCACTGGGAGAAATGAGGGATAACAAGGATCACATCCAAAAGAAAAAGAGTAGAAAAGAGAAAGGGAAGAAGAAAATAAACATTTAAAGAAAAAGGGGAAATAACACCTTCAGAGCAAAAATATGACCAGCCGGTATCTGCTAACAGTTTAAATCGCACACACGAACACAGTTGTTGTAGAAAAAGAGCGTCTTTGAAAGAATCGATCAGCCAGCCTCGTTGTCATTGGTGGATTCCACAGCAACATCTGGTGTGTACCATGTGAATTCTAAAGGAGGTTGTTCTCAGAGTTTGTGCAATCGGCGTCACAGACGACGGCTGTGCCACGCAAATGAATCTACCTTTCTCTTCATGCAGGCGAAGATTTCTAGCATAAGGAAATGCCCTATGCACTGGGTTCTTTCGCGGACAGTAGCGGCAATATACTATAAAACGAAGGAGGCAAATGACGGACGAAGAAGAAAGTTTGACTTTTATGGTTGTTGCTGATTTTGCATAAATTAATATTTTATATGTAAACTTTACTGACAAAAATTTGGGAGAAAAAACAACTGAATTCTAAAGTAAAAGCTTTAAACTGACACATTTTTTAATTAACTGTTTTATGTAAATGTGTATATTTCCAAAACTTAATTTGGAGCTACATTAACAAAATAAAAAAATAAAAAAAAAAAACAGGGAGAAAGCGCAAGGGCAGAAAAATATTCTGGTAAGTTCATCTTTTCTTATTCAAATGCGATTTTTTAAACATTTATATCGTTTTTTTTTTTTGTTTTTTTTAATTTATTCTTTTTCCAATTTTGTTTCAGACGTCGTCTTCTTTTGAAAATTCTCATTACAAATATTTTATTTGCAGAATATAAGTTAAATAACATTAAAAATCTTTGTTCTTGTTATCACAACGTGTCGATCGTTTTCCTCTCCGGCCTTCCTCAGGTGTATATCGATCTGGGTAACCTACAGGAAATTCTGAAATTAACACTTTATTTAATCTACGGGCATAGGCTGTTCTATTGCCCCAATAGCCACGTGGATTAAAGCGTTGGTTCGTGAATTTGGGGACATAAAAATCCTGAGTTCAATCCCTAGGCCGGGCAGTGTGTATTTGTACTAAGTGAAAACAGGCGAGCAATAATTGAGTATTACTAAAAATGAAGAACTAGACGAGATATCTCTAGACATGAGCAGTAGAATGAAAACTGTCTGTCCCCACCACCCACCCCTAGATTAAATAAAGATTTCAGTTCAGAAATCCCTGCCCGTTACCCAGATCGATATAAACCCGATGACGACCAAAAATGTTGTAATAACAAACTAAACTTGTTTACTTTTCTCTAAGCTTGTTTACTTTTCCGCATATACATACCTACACACACACATATATATATATATATATATATATATATATAAGTAAATATTTACCATCTGTGGATTATACTGATCAGATTATAGTTATTGGTTTCAGATGATATCAGTCTGTTGCTTGTTATTGCACGAAACTTTGGGTAGCATTTTTATTAATAATATTATATATATATATATATATATATATATATATATATATATATATATATATATTATATAAATGTATATCATATATATATATATATGTTATATTATGTATATATATGTACAGAGGTATATATAGTCCTGCTTATCATCCGGTTCACACTCTTCCCCTGTTTTTTCATCAAGACTAGAAGTTTATCCCTTGTTTCCTGTTTAGGATTAGGTTTCTATTCTTTCTGAAATCTTCTGATTCTCTTTTACTCTTAGTAGCCACTTGCGTCTAAGTAGCATTATCAGCTTGATTGAGATGTATATATAAATATATATATATATATATATATATATATATATATATATATATTCTCCCCTTTCACCAGGTTTTTTATTGTTTTCTCTTAAGGTCTGGAATAATGCAGTTCTCTGTATGTTGATTAGTTTATTAAGTAAATATTATTTAACCATTTTGCAAGGTATTTAATTTTGAAGATAACACTAACCTTTTAGACTATAATATTTAGCTTTGTTTAATAATTTCATAAATGTAATTATAATTTAAATTTTAAATTAATTTATTTCTAAAATGACGCAGGCAGAAGGAAATTATGACAAACTTTAATTAAAGCTTAAGAAAACCTAAACTTGAGCAGCAATCATAAATTTACGTGTTATCATTATTATTAATCATAATAGTAATAATAATCATTATTATCATAGTAATAGTAATAATAATAATAATAATAATAATAATAATAGTAATAACAATAGTAATGGCAATAATAATAGAAATAATAATGTTCATAATGATATTAATAATAATAAAAAATGTAGTAATAGTAATAATGATAGTAGTAATAATTATAGGAATAATAAAAGTGATAATAATAGTAATAATAATAAATGCATTTATAATAATAATAATAATAATAATAATAATAATAATAATCAAACAGCAATAGGAAGAATCTATATATATCCGAATGATGCTACTTTAGTCGGGTTTCGATCCCAGCTTGAGGCAGTTGGATGTCTAGCAACACTGATGAGCTTCGATACAGCGAAACTGTCTGTCTGTGAATAACGATATATATATATATATATATATATATATATATATATATATATATATATATATATATATATATATATATATATATCCTATTGCCGTTTGATGAACGATGTTAAGAAAGTGCGGTAGCTATAAGAGATTTTTTTACCGCTTAATTTTTTAAAACGGAATTTAAATTTTCCGTATATTGCATTAAATGAAACTTTATTGATCACTTTCTGTTCGATAATGTGTACTTTTTGAATCGGCAGTAGTTTGATTTGCAGCTTTTTTCTATTAGAGTTTTCTAAAGATTTGGATATATATATATATATATATATATATATATATATATATATATATATATATAATCATATATATGTGTGCACATCTAATTATATGCTATAATTGCATCTGAAAGAACCACATATGCATGTAGAATTTTGTTTCTACAGACAGTTTCCTCCCGGCTTTTTAGAAATCAACTTTTGATATAAACACACACACACACACACATATATATATATATATATATATATATATATATATATATATATATATATATATATATATATATATATATTTCCGTGTGTACACTTTTTAATAAGTAATTATGTGTTTTAATTGCATCTACACGAATGGTATATGCATATATATAATTTTTTTTATTTCACCAGTCATCATCTTTGAGAATTATCGTCGGCTCCATTAATTCTTTAGAAATATATATATATATATATATATATATATATATATATATATATATATATATATATATATATATATATATGAGAGAGACGACGTGCTATTATGTGCATGTGTATGGATCTGTTGCTTTTTTCTTTCTTTTCGTGAGTATATGTATGTATGTGTGTTTTAAGTGTGCGTGTTTGTGTGTGTTTATCTATGTTTCTCTATGTGTGTGTGCGCGCCCACGATTCTCTCTCGGTGTATACACTCGTGTGCGTGCTTATGCATATGAATATATATTCAGTTTCGAGGCACATTTATTCAACTTAGAAACAGACAAATGAGGCTTAATTATATCGCGGGTTGATGTATCCCTTGTATGAATGAGCTAGCGCGTTGTGAAATGTTTCACGTTTGTGTCAGTCTTCATTTCTTTATAAATTCTGTCAGAGAATTTAATGATGTTTCTTTACTTTTCTTTTTTTTATCTTTTTAGAAATTCTATCCTTTCATCAGTGTTTTATTGTTTTCTCTTAAGGTCTGGACTAATGCAGTTAAATCTCATTTAACTATTTTGCATGATATTTTAATTATTGAAAAAAAAAAACTAATCTTTTAGACTATAATATTCAGCTTTGTTTAATAGTTTCATAAATGTAATTATAATTTAAATTTTAAATCAATTTTTTTCTAAAACTATACAGGCAGAAGAAAATAATGACAACTTTTAATTAAAACTTGGGAAAACTTAAACTTGAGTAGCAATCATAAATTTACGTAATAATAATAATAATAATTAAAATAATAATAACAGCAATAATAATAATAGTAATGATAATAATAATGTTAATATTAATGCTAATAATAATAAATTTAATAATAGTAATAATAATACTATTAATAATAGTAGTAATAATTATAGGAATAATAAACGTGATAATAATAATAATAATAATCATGATAATAATAATAATGTTAATAATAATAAATTCAATAGTAGCAGTAGTAGTAGTAGTAGTAGTAATAATAATAATGCAAGAAATGCACATTACGCAGAGCTTTATTTAAAATGCGTGTGATCTTAGGCATTTTTTTTGTATTTTTTTGTTTCTAAAAATAATCAGTGGAAATTGTCATCAATCCATTTCTGGCCTTAGGTCTCCGGTTGGGACCCCCCAAAAATTGCATACAACAAATATCAAAGGAAATAATAATAATAATAATAATAATAATAATAATAATAATAATATGGGAACATCAACAATCCCTGTTGTAGTTGGAGCCCTAGGACTGCTCGGAAAAGATTGCAGTAGAATAATTGAAGGGATTCCTGGAAGTCCATGCCTCAAGGAGATACAAAAAATTGTTCTGATAAGTACAGCCCACACCTTACGAAGGGCTTTATCTATGTAATATTTTTTTTTTTTTTGTCAGTGGAAAGTGTCATGATGCCATTTCTAACCTTAGGTCCCTGGGCGGGACCCAGAAATCAAAGAAAATAATAATAATAATAATAATCACAAGTAAAATTTAAATAAATTTATTCTAAAAGATAGTTTCTACAAGGGTAGTCTGAAACGTTCTTAGACTGACCAAGTTGATTCTTTTTAAAAATACTGATTGCTTGTCAGAGATTGAGAGTGAGACGTGATAAGAACTTATCCGCATTCCTCTGTAAACGAGCAAAGTTTTTGGGAAATATATCGAAAATAGTTAAATACTCTCTTGTCGCCTAATCTCAAGTACAAATACTGCTCCACAACTGATCTGCTACCGATAAAGTTTCTTTTTGGTAACTTTTTGGCAGATTTCACTTCAAATTAGAAATGTTATCAAGCATCAAATTGTTCACATTTTTCAAGAATAATAATGGAAACCCTAAATTTGAAACACAAGTATCTTACGAAATAAAACTTAAAAGTTCTCAGCTTGACTGTCTTCGCATTTTGATAAGGGTTTTTGATCCGATGCGAATGTGTGGGCGTGCAACAGTTATCGGCTCAGAATTCGAAATCGGAGAGCCGAGATCGTATTCCGTTTGTTACATTCACTTAGACCCAAATACACTGAAAAAATGTTATGAATCCATATCTTACCCCCAGATATGGGTTAAATAGTAGGACGTGTATCTAAAAAGATCTAGTTATCGCAAAAAAAATTAATGCTATATTCACTCACAAAAATATTCTTGTAATGCAAAATGTGTTTTGGCTTTATATAACCCACCGTGTTGATAGACCATAAAAAATCTGGTCAGTTTGACAACATTTTAGCATCCATTCATACATCATACTTTATACATGGAATCTTTAGCCCTGATTGAGTGATTTATTTTCCGCAACTTATCAGCCTTTTGTAGGTTACGTAAAACCAGAAAATATTTTTAGATTGTGAGGATTTTTTTTATTTGGAGATGATAATCGTTTAATGATACAACACTTACTAATTAACCCATAGTTGGGAGGAGAAGATATGGATTCAGCCCTTTCTCAAAGGTATTTGCGCGTAAGTGAATATGAAGAAGCCAAGGGAAAATGGTACACGGCTTTCGATTAACCATTCCGAATCATTATCCATTAAACCACTCGGTATTTACAAGAGTACAGCACCTGGCATTTCTAAACGGTCTTCCATCTAAATACTTACCTGTTGCGTAACTCCGTTGCTCATACGGGAACCGCTGTTTCGACATAATATGGCCCTAAGCCCTTTAGTCCTGTATCCATCTTTAATTAAAATCCCGAAAATCGTTTTTGTTCTGAATTCTTTGGCAATGAAACTAAAAGCCAGTTTACCTGAAAAATCAACCTTATATATCGACTAAAATAAAAAAATAAAAGATAAAATTAAAAAAAAAAATAAAAACCTTACATGTCGATTAGCTTCACTCAATTTCCTTTCCATATGATTTTTGTGTGTTTCTATATTTACTAAGTGTATGTGATATTTATGCTCTTATTATATTTGCGTGATATATTATTTTTATGTACTCTACATTATTCGGACTATTATCCTCATCTTTGTCGCCATATTTATTACAACATTTCGGCCGCTGTACGCTCCGGCTGGAATGTCGAACTGAACCCTTTATTTCGCTCACTGTTCTAGTTCCAGGTTTACTGGATGTCAGTTATTAGTTATCTCCTGTTAATTCCCTTCTCGGAGTTCTCCACCGCCGTAACCAGGTATTGAACTCACATTATTTGGGTCCTGACACTGGATCTAACTAACGCCTTTATCCACTGTGCCATGCGTCCTTCCAACCACCTGAAGAAGGCCGGAGCCTACAACAGACTAAACGTCGTAATAAATATGGCGACAAAGATGAGGACAATAGTACGAATAATATAAATAGTATACATAATACCTCATCTCAGAAATATAGACAGATATTATTTTTATATTGTATGATAATCAGATCATAATCTCTAATTTCAATTGATCCTTAAATTCAAGTTGTGTCATAACAGATTATCCTCACCTGAGTAACAAAAAAAAAAAAAGAAAGAACAACAACTAGATGATAACCCTAATTTTACATTAGTTTAATAAAAAGTAGTTAGAAGAAAATAAAATCATTGATTTCTGGAATCAATGGTTAGTTTTTTAAAAAAAATAAATAATATATTCTCTTTCCGTGTTCGTACATGGGTTTGGGATAATTATTTTGCATAAAGACATCACAGATGACAAACACCCGGAAATGAGATAATTTATAATTAATCGAAACACTGTAAATTTAAAATACAAGTATCTTACGAAGTAAAGTTGAAAAGTTCTGAGACTGACCAATTAAATAAATCAATTTTTCTCTCAGGAGATTTGCAATCTTTAAAAAACCTGACTTGGGGAGTAGAAAGGACTGAATTCCAAAAATCTTTCATATTTTCTCAGATGGAACACAGCTTGTCAAATGGGTCTTGAAAGCTCCAATCTTTTTCTTGTTAGCCGTCCTTCACGTGACCAAACGCAGGTTAAATTGTTTTGTTGCAATCATATCATGAGGTTTATGACAAACACGAGATAGATCAGACCAGATCAAAATTGAACAGCTTCTTGAAATAACTAAGTTAGTATCTATTATATCCAACATCAAAAGCAAGGTGTTAAAAATTTAATAATGGCTGCCTACACATTTCTGAGGACACAAATCTGCAATAGCGGCTAGTCTATCCTCTGCAGACATCTGTGTTTTCAATACCCACAGAGTCTAATGTTGAGCAGACGTTAGTTAAGGTTTCAGGGAGAGAAGGCATTATCTATCCTGATCAGTGCGAATACGGCTAGTACGTACAAAACCTCAGTCATGATGACTTGAGACTTCGTGCTAGCACAACCACTGACGGAATAGTTCCGACGACCCAATTTCACTCATAAGGCGTGGTATTGTTTTCAGGTACTTTCCAAATGTGCCGCTCGCTTGAATCCTGACAAACGGAATTCGAACTTGGGTCTTATGGTTGAAAACATTTTAACTACTCGGCCCTGTTCCCATATTTTACAACTTTACTGTCACAGAAAACGCACAAAATCAGGTTTCTCAAACATTTGTTTAAATAGCATGATAACTGGCGGAAGTAAAAGCAAACATCCAAACAATGGAGTAAAAATATTTATGAATAATCTGAGCTTGACTTAAATGTGTTAAATAAAGGCCACGAATCCCATTACTCGTTAGTGTCATAGATGAACCACATATACTGCAACAGCAGTAGCAATGGATGTATCTAGAGCAAGATAGTCTGGCGGAGCCCATCCCTCTCGAGGCTGATTTTGAATTCAGAATTATTCTTATTCTTGACTAATTGCCTTACCAAAAATTATAGAACCGATGCTGTTGTGTTGTTTAATCCATGTCTTGGGGGATAAGATACGGAGTCATGCGTTTATATCGAAACTAACGGCAACAGACCGACCTGAAATTCGAACTCGTGTTATTGCTTCTATATTCTGCGCAGATATCCGTTAAACTAACTGCATATCGTCTAATCACGATCTCGTGTCCCGTAACCGCATATACTGCTCTTGTTCTTAGATAGCCTCATCGGATCGAGACTGTCAAAATCTCTGTGAAAACTATGGAAATTAATTAATCGTAATATTATCCGCTCTTTAACCCATTCTATAGTGTAACATCATTTTCAACAACATTTTTTTTTATTGCTGTCGCACATGGAACTCATAAAAAATGGTTAAGAAGGGGAAGATCCTCCTATTGGAAAGTGTAATGGTAGTGATTAGAATTGGGAAAACTATCTTACTGAAAAATTTTCTAGTAGAAAGATTTTTTAAATTTTAACCCAAAGTAGCACCGGCTGCTCGATCAATGAATGCCGAAAATTTCCTTATAATTAAGTGTCTGGAATTAACATTATCATAAAACTATTGCATCTATCAATAAGAGCAAGGTGCTGAAGCTATATTGGGACATGAAACATGCTAAATTAAATCTAATATCTACATAAGATGCATGATTATTAACAGAAGAAGCAGAGGTAGGCAGGCAAAAGATGGCACAAAAGTGAGTATGAAGGGTCCGGTTTCGAATAAACAGTGTTAAATTACAATCCTGAATCCCATCATCCAATTGGGTCATAGATACACGATATGCGCTGAAGCTATAGCAGCAGTGCGTGGGTGTAGGGCAAGATAACCTAACGGAGCCCATCCCTTATCAGGCTGATTTTGGAATCAGTTTGGCCTTTACCTAGACTGGTTTCACTACCAAGTCAATAGAACCAATTCTGTCTTTTTATTTGATCCGTAGCTGGGGGGTGAAGAAGAAACGGATGCATGCTTTTTTCAAATACGTTTCGGCGGAAATGAACAACAAAAGGGTTCCGAATTTGAACCCGGATAGACGTTTCCATTTTTCTCCCCGGTATCACTTGGACCCGCCCGCACAGCATTAGATATAGCCAAAGTCAAGCACTTTGTTAGTACGCAGTCTGTCGTAAACGGAGACAGCAATAAAAAAAAAATGTTGTTGAAAATGATGTTACACTATAGAATGGGTTAAAGAGCGGGTAATATTACGATTAATTAATTTCCATAGTTTCCACAGAGATTTTGAATAATTGTAAGTCGCCCCCTCCTTCCTCCCCATATTAACATTCCAATTGTCAATACAGAAATCCGCGAAGTGTATACGAATATGGAAAATTTTAAAGTCTCGTACTTGTAAAACCTTTGATAATATAGCAATAATCATGTGAAAAATATGTGGAGATTACGAGAATTTAGCATGTTCTTTTAAGCCTAGCAGAACTTCTATCAAAAAGATCTAAAGAGATAACAAGAACTATATACATACACACACACACATATATATATATATATATATATATATATATATATATATATAAGTGAACATTGGACTGCGTCTAGCATGAAACTGCCTGTCGCCTCTGAGTCTTGACTTTAATGTTCACATTTATATTTACATACGCTATATCTCTGATATTGAAACACTTTATCCCATAAATATAGCTCATCTTAAAACTGTATTTCTTCATAATCCTCCTCCCCCAGTACTAAGTATGATTGAAAGAAATATTAAAATAAACCCCCTCTGAACTCGACCCTGTCTCTCATACCACTCCCTGCTACCCTCTCCGTTAAATTACATAAACTTAATACTACCCTTCAAAAGTGTGAATTTTCATTTTATCTTTCGTTTCATTTTTTGGTAGTGTTATCTGATGATCCAGCGTCCCTTAAAATGGCCCTGGTGAAATAAATTATTATAATGAAACCTTAAAATGGTCTGTTTTTCTTTAATATATATATATATATATATATATATATATATATATATATATATATATAATTCGATCAATCATGAAAAGTTGATATACTTTGATTTATCAAACATCTGACACAAGTTAGCGTTTCGATGCGAAGCCCTTGAGTCGGCTAACCATATACCCCACTTCTTGATTTATTGAATAATATAACGAGATAGATATTTATTCAGATTATTTGCATGTCTAATCTCATCTTAATCTTTCTTGTTGTAATCCCAAAGTTTGAGTCATTGTACTTTCTGGCTTTTAGCAGGTGTTTGTCGATCCGGCTTATCCTACAAGAATTTTAGAAATGAACCCTTCATTTATAAAATAATGATTGTGCGTTCTCCAGGAAAACAGGGCAAGAAGTAACGAGAAATACTAAAAAATATATGATATATACTTAGACATGGACAATGGGATGACAATAATCATCCTTGTAGATTAAATAAAGAGCCTGAGATATCAATGTAAATTATATAAGCTAAGGTTTGAAGAATTTCACGTTTCCCTGGCTGTCAGAGTGCAATATAATTAGTTTAGTTTTGAAAATATTGATTATACTGCCATTAAAGTGTCAAATTAAATATCACCGCAGTAAAAAGGTATTAACTGAGTCAGATGAAAAAGAGGGAAACTGATTTCTATAATCTCTATTCCAAATATTGTATGTCACAACTTATGGCTTCTTTAATGTGAACCTTCAATTCTATCTTTGGGATTAAACTGTTTTTTGACTCTTTTTCGTATTAGTGAAAATTGCATTTGCTGAAAAAGATATCTCTTAATATATATACGTGTGTGTATGTGCTTGTCTGATAAAATAAATTACAGACACTATGTCTGCTAATTTTTTAGAAAATCGATTCATGCTCACGAATAACCGTCCGTGTATTAATATTAAATGATTTGAGAAATGTGTTATAACTGTTTAAATCACCTTTATTTCCCACTTCCCATGTGCAAGTAGTACAAAACCGTGTGGTGTCCAGAGGTACAAGTAGTTGTACAAAACTGTCTGTTGTTATCCATTACTGTAATTTTCGTTATACTTTTAAATTCAACTGTTGACAGTCGTGCTTCTGTTTTGTACTACTTGCTCCTCTGAAGATGATCGTGGAAGAAGATCAAAAGTACTTGGGAAATGAGAAATAAAAGTGATTTAAACATCTCTAGCATATTTCTCAGATCATTTAATATTAATACACTAAAGCTTATTCGTGAGTTATAGTGTCTGTAATTTATTTAATCAGACATGTCTAAAATACAATTTGCTGCCTAAATACAGACACACAGACATATATATATATATATATATATATGATGTTTCATTTCATTTACAGGTCATTTTTTTAAAATGGGTAGCTGTTTTTAAAATATTTTTAAGGAATAGCTCATTTTAAAATTCCTTTTATTTAATAGATTATTATATGCTTCTGATGAAAAAATACAAATAATATATACCTGTGTGAGTGAGTTTTTTTTTAATAATACATTCCAAAAGCAAAGAGGCACTATTTTAAATTTACTCTGATTAGCAGTTTCACTCGCAAAGCGATCCTCAGACTGTTCAAAAAACAAATGAAGTAAAAGTTTCCTCAAAATGAATGCCTACCACACGGGAAAAAAAGTGAAAAAGAAAACATAAAACAAACCGCCCACACGAGAAAAAAAAAAAAAGAGAAAGAAATAAAATAGAAAAAATATCATGGAATTTTCTTTTCTTTTTTAAGACATCAAGCTTGATTTATTTTTTGTTTGTTTGGGTTTGTTTATTTTTTACATATAACAATATTTATACTTTATTTTCTATCGATATATATATATATATATATATATATATATATATATATATATATATATATATATGTGTGTGTGTGTGTGTGTGTGTATATATATATATGTATGTACATATATATATATATATATATATATATATATGGCAATTATTTGATTTTTGTTCTTAATGAATGTTTTCAGGAACGTTGCTTTTGCTAAAGAGAAAATACTTGAATGTATAACAAGAAAAACCTCACATATCAAAAGAAAGTATCGCTATTTTGCATCTGGGTTTATTTAGCATAACAGAACTGACAAAAGAAAAAAGTATTGGTCGTATGTTTTAGAATAATGAACCTCTAACGTTGCATTACTAATTTGTTAAAAGCCGCATCGATTTGGTGGTAGTGAATTTGTTCTTCATGAGAAGATTGTTTATCTTATGATATTGGCGATTAAATGTATTTGCAAGTGAGTACGCCTGATTGCTAAGCAATTAAAGGAAAACGAGTTCTCTCTCAAAAAATAAATTGAACAGGTTTATCGGGAAATATATATTTGCCAAGAAGAAAGGCTAGTAAGGAAATACACCATTTAAGCAGAGTTAACTTGAAAGTACTCTACAATTTACAGTGAGATTTTCATTTACACTATTTACACTGTTTTCCCCGTCTTGATGTCACGTTAACGACGTTTCGGCCGTTGTACGCTCCGGCGTTTTTCAGGTAATTGGAATTTCGAACTGAACCCTTTATTTCGTCCATCGGGGTAGATTGTTCTTGTTCCACTGCCATGCCTCTTCCGGATATCTCAGTATAAGTTAAAGGTAGATAATTGATACTCTCCAAGTTTTTGTTCACCTCGTCTGTAACCAGGTATTGAACTCACAACTCTTTGGACCAAGTCACTGGTTTCAAGGTGGAGAATTGAGTTAAACGGATATTACTAATATTGAAATATCTGGAAGAGGCATGGCGCATGGAACTAGAACAATATCGCTATTGCTATTTCCATGGAATGTGTTCTGACGAGCTACATTTGTTGGTTTTACCAGCCATGAGCATTGCAGCTAGGACCCGCCAATCATTCTCATTCCCTTTGTATTTCGTTGGCAAGAAGTGAGTTCCTCTCGGCCAGACTCTTTCACAGAACTGCAGTTTTCTGAAACACGATTTTTACCTGATAACTATAAACTTAAATCCTACAAGTTTTCCACCTGCGGAACTCTCTTCTGTTTACATGCTTCCCTGATAACTGCAATCTTCAAAAATTCAAATGTAATGTCAATCGACATCTTCTGTTGTCTTGAACCTCGTTCATCTTTTAATCCTTTCCTCAATCCTCCATATACTTAATCTTGAACAACGATGAGGTCTTGGAGAGGGATGCAAACAAGGTGGCAGCTTATGCTTAACATAAAAAAGAGGCAGATGAAATTTCAGGGACACATGATGAGAAAAGAGGACCTGGAGAATCTGATACACAAAGGAACAATAGAGGGAAAAAGAGACAGGGGAAAGCGACGCATGACATACGTGGCGGGCTTGGGCAGGTGTATTGCTGATCGTGGTTTGGGGAAGTTGGCAGAAACACAAAACCTATTGAGAGCCACAAGGGATAGGAGGAAGTGGAGGGCCATGATCGCCTACGCCCTGAAAGGACACGGCCCATAAAAAGAAAGAACAATTTCTCTCACTTTCATTTACAAGTGGCATTTCCGTATTGCTTGGGGTGAAATGATGAAAAAGAAGTCTACGGTTAACCATAATCTTTCCTACGAAACCATTTTCTGTAATTCTTGACTTCTCTTAAGCTCATACAACAGCACACAATAACCTTCAAACTTGAGTGGCTCTTGTGCCTTCTATTGAATGAACCTTAATGTGTGTACGTGTGTGCAGGTTCTTGTGTCTGTATACATGTTCCGCGGGCACTGTGCCGTCAATGTTACTGACGTATTTGAAACGAACAGATGATTCGACTAGAGTAGTAAAAGCTCGTGCAGAGCCAGTAACGCTTTTCGGAAGAAGTAGCAACTACGTCCCCAAAAAGCCCTCCTCAGCTTTCAGAGATTTCCTTCTCCTAGAGTGGTTACCAACCAAAGCTATAAAACCCAGTCTTTCCCACTGTTTATCTTATAGCAACGGATTTTTCACGGGGATAATTATGTGAAAGTGCACGAAGATTCAAGTAAGATATATTTAATCATTTCTAAGATACAATAGTTCAAAGCTTAATGTAACAATTGAACAATTTTGCTGTTAAGAATTTGGACAATTTTGCTGTTACAGCCCGTATATATATATATATATATATATATATATATATATATATATATATATATATATATACACTACTGTTCAAAAATTTGAATCAACCCCCAGAATTAACATGGGATGAACTTGACAGAAGAGTGAAACCTTTCCATCCCCAAAATTAAAAAGGGATTTTAGAGTTATTGAAAAACGAAAGAAATCAATTAATAAGATTATAATTTCAGAAAGCTTTGCAGCTAATGCCAAAAATTTGTTCTCCAGTAAATAAAATCTCAAGGAGAATATTTTAACGAGAGCAAAACTTAATAAGATATGTTTTTGTCATACTAAGATTTCCGATAAAAGTCATGTCTCACTATTTTTTAACTAATAAATTTTGTCTTATTTAAAGTACAAATCCACTACATATTTTGTCCAATTTAAAAAATTACTAGGAGTGACCTCAGACAATAGAACAGTGGTATATATATATATATATATATAAAATTAAAAAAGATGGTCGACATGTGTAGATTTAATAGGCTTGTTAATGAAATTTGCGGAATAAAAAGACAACAAATGATAACAATATTGATTGACGATATTTATTATATATTAGTTTGCCTTTTGAAATAAATTGAAGCACGAATAGAAAGAGAAAGATTTTAAGGTTGAAATTTTCGAACACGCCTGTGTGCTTTTTCAACGAGACGAGAAATCAAAAAAGAAGTAGAAATAATAACATTTCACGGAAGACTGGGCTCATTTTTTTTCTCGTCCCGTTGAAAAAGGATACATGCGTGTCCGAAAATTCCGTCTTTAAAATATTTTATAACAAACTAAATTATTATAAATATTAATAACAAAATAAATTAAAATACATATTAAGTACATTATTAAAAAAAGTACTCACTTTGTTTATTAGACATTAAATTACGTCACTTACCATCCTCCATAATTTGTCAAGAATTTTCAGCTAACCTGATGAATATTGATGAGCGTCCTTAAATTAAAATATTCTGAAGAACTATTATTTTTACTTTTTTTAATAAATACTTATTGCCAATATGTTTTTTGTCTTTTTATATATATATATATATATATATATATATATATATATATGCATATTTCCTCATCAGTAGCAGAACTCTCTTCATATATATATATATATATATATATATATATATATATATATATATATGGCCTAATTGAATGACAAAATAGATAAAATATCATGATTGAATGATAATAAAATAATTTATTCTTCGCGCGCATTTCATAAAACAAATAAACGACAAGCAATTAGCTTTAAAGAACGTTGGGAAAAAATGACACAAGGAAATATTTTGGTATAGAAAAAAAATAACTATTCAAAAGTTTATTCTATAGATGATATACATTCCAATAAATACTTTCTTCTCACTTCTTTTTCTTCTTCTTCTGTGTGCAGCGTCTCTTCAGCAGGTGGAAGATTATTAGTCTAATGTTTATATTTAAATATTATATCTTACGAGGACACAAAAATACTTTACACACAGGCACACACACACAGACAAACACACACACACATATATATATATATATATATATATATATATATATATATGTGTGATTTTTTTATATATTATATATGCGCGGTACTTATTGGAAAGAGCTCAATATTAATTATAAGTAACATATTTAGTTGCGTTGATGTGAGTTTTTGACCCTAGGTTTCACGCTTTTTGTGATCGTCAGACAAACTGCCGATCTGACGATCGCAAAGGGCATGAAAACCAGGGTCGCAAACTCACATCAACGCAACTAAATATATATATATATATGTGTGTGTGTGTGTGTGTGTGTGTGTGCGTGTGTGTGTGTGTGTGTGTGCGCGTGTGTGTGTGTGTGGGATTACACCTGCGAATGAGGGAGATTAAAAGCTGTAATTCAAAACGTTTAAATTGAATTTTTTTTAATTTAATATTTTTGAATATATATATTTTTTCAATTCAGTGTCCCCCCTCCTTCATGCGCATGTGTAATCAGATTATTGTAAAGATCACTTTAATCCGATGATGTCGTAATGGAAGAAATGCATCGCATAGAAAGCGTTCTCCATTTTGTCATTGATTCCCTAACATTTTACTGGTATATGAAAATTTATTATCATTTATCTATATATATATATATATATATATATATATATATATATATATATATAGTTGAAGTTCCACTAGATAGAAATATCAAGCTCAGCTGCTTACAGCCAAAATTAAAATCATGTTTATATCAGAAGTTGCTGCAGCAGTTAATCCATCCATTAATTCTCAACATTCCGAAAATAGGCTTGTAAGCTTTCATGGCTTATATAAACCAAGCCGCAGTCGATCAAGGATCTCCTCTACTTCCTATCTTTCTTAGCTTTTAGTATGAATTAAGTTAATCACTGATTTTCTGTCTCTTTTGCTCTCAATATGTCCTGTGATTATCATATTTTTTAAGCCTTCTTTCTTTATTATATATCCTGGAAAGTGTAGTGTTACAGCTCAGAACAAACACCAGGTTCGTTCTCAAAGTGTAGCTTTTCTAGTCAACTGCTTGTGGCTTAAAAGGAGGTCTACCGCCAGATTGTCACCCACAAATTAAAGCCATGAGACTTTTGTAGCAGTAAGCAGATTTTATTTTATAGACAAGCGAGGGAGAGATGAAGCGTAGGTGAGTGGGGGGGGGAACCGTCTGACAAGTTTCTTCCTTTTGCATCAATCTTGAGGCGATCTTCTCGTCACTCTCCGTCGCTCTGTGTTTTCCGCTGGAAGTGACCAATGTTTTATAGAGAACATTGTTCTTTGTCTTGTCATTTTTGTCGAAAAATTTGTTTATTTTTTTCAGTGACCCTTTTTATCCAGACCGCTTGTCATATTAGTTGTAAAGTCCACTTCTCTTAGCCGATAATCACCAGGAAAATAAATGACGGAACAATTTTTTTTTTTGTGACAGGCCAGAGGTTTTCCATTTAATATGATATCGACTGGCACTGAGTGCGCTACAAACTTTCAACAGTCGCTTTCTTATTCTAAGTTTAAGCGTCTGTTTTGTTTCCAACCAATAAAAGAATAATCAGTAAAAAAAGTCCCAGGGAGCGGAAATTCTCCGGGTGGAAATTAAGCATTCTTTAGGACGGCGGTACGCCGAAAAGCTTTCCGGAATTCACATCTGGTCGAACCTTGGATCAGCAGATGATCATGTCTGGTGCCATTCCCATCAGATTAGGGCAAGAAACGGAGGCGAAACTTCGCAAAAGATAGCAAGCATTGGATAACAGAAGATTTGAAAAAGGTTGCTTGATCTGGTGAGTTGCGGTGTTTCATATGTAGAGTCAAAATCTTGCATGAAGAATATGAAAAAATTCATCTTTTCCTCACTCAACGGTGGTGTTTGCGTATTTTCTTGATATACATTGTATCAATAGAAGGTCGTTTAAATACCACATTCCACCTCGGTGTTTAGGCGGAACACGTGCCTCAAATGATGACTACAGTGCACCAATACTCTGACGGCCACTTCCTGTTGGACAACGTATCCTTTTTGTTGGAGAACGTATCCTTCCTGTTGGACAACTCGATGAAGATTGGTTCATGGGGAAAAGCAATGCGTTTACTGGGTTAAATTTGTCTCCTTAGTCACCAGATCTCAATCCTATAGAGCACCTTTGGGGTGCGGTGGAAAAAAACATTCGCATCCAGAACGTGAAACTAATCAATCTTGAATTCTGGAGGACATAATAACTGCGTGGATCCGAAAAAGAGCCAAGAATAATTGACGCGGTTTTAAAAGCGAATAACGATCCAATCTGGTACCAGAAGAGTGTGCATAATAATTTGACAAAATATAATATATATATATATATATATATATATATATATATATATATATATATATATATATATACTCGACTATCCCGTCGTATTCGACATATGGGGTCAAGCAGATCAGTTCCTAGAAACTGACGGCCCGATGCCAGCACATGAGAGTTGATTATAGTGGTGAAGTTTTTGTGCAGAACTATCCACACTTTTTGAAGGGCCGAATACATAGACTTGGTGCACTACGTGCGACAGGGTCCCCAAACGACCCTCCGCAGGTTTTGAATTCAGAGTTGTTTTTCTCCTTGACTAGTTGCGATCCAAGGCTATAGAACCCAGTCTGTCCTGCTATTTACCCATAGCTGGAGAGAGAAGAAGAGGATTCACACCTTTCCCTAAGGGTATTAGCACGTAAGTGAATGTAATGGATTCGACTGGAATTCGAACTCAGCTCTTCGATTCCTTAATCCAAGTCTCTATCCATTACTGCACAGTGCCTCCTGAAAATACCGTAAGGTTGAAACCAAGGTAGCGGAATCAACTGATCTCCTATATATATACTTTATATTTACTTTATTTTGAGGTGATTTTGAATGCCTTATGCCATGTTTTCGGATAAATCTCCTCAGCTTAAAAAAACCTCTTATTTCAAACAGGAAAACTCAGAACAATAGATAATAACGCGCAAAGTAGGCAGGTGTTGATAACAATAGTTTATAAAAGGTATTTGATATGTCGGCAGTAATTGTTCTTTGAGAATCAACTCAATTGAAAGTCTTTTTTCTCAAAGTGAGAAAATTCAAGAAGTTGATCCAAAAAAAAAAAAAATTAGTAATGGAAATATACAAGATCTGTCATGTTTTGATAATATAAATTGTACATCAAAATCCTTAATATTGTACTTTAAAAAAATCCGCTTGAACAATAGGCCGTTAATTTTTAAGTTGAGAGGTTGTTGTTTCATATTCCCCGGTTTGTTGACACGGCGTATCCATTTTGAAAACTTCAAACGATTCGATAAAAATAAAACAATGCCGCATAGATACGTAAACAACCCCGAAATAATTATATCTCTATATAGTATACACTTGTAGCAAACTGTCACAAATTCACTGAGCCGTAAGTCCAAATAGCCGCAAATCCACTCTCCCCCCTTGTCGTTTTCCTCTGGCTCTCTTGCTCACTATCACCGACTCTACATGCCTTCGAAGGAAGGTAAATTAACACTATTTCCAGATTAACCCATCAACATCGTAGGAAGCACATCTGGCTCTTCCACCGACAATTTTCTACTATAAAAAACGAAACGAGCCTGTCCTGTTTTTTTATTTGTATCATGGAATCAACGGTATTGGTAGGTGCACGCCCTCAGCCTTCTTGAAGGTAAGTGGGTCACTTCTGTACATTTGCAAAACATTACAATAATTTATGCGATAAGACCGTGAGATTTTAATGGGTAATATATCAAAAATTTTCAAAAATAAATATGGCATAGTGATGGCTGGACAATGTCGTATTATACTCAAGGATGTAATTTATTCCCTGTTTTTAGCTGGAGTAACACGGAGTCGTATTATACTCAAGCGTGTAAGATGTTACTCCTTGTTAACTTCAGAAACACGGCGTCATATTATTCGCAAGGATTCAATCTGTTACCTGATATTAGCCTTAGAAACACGGGGTCTAATTTCCTCCCTGTTTATAAATTCAGAATCACGGGGTTATATTACAATGTGATATAAATTTTAAGCCATCCTTGATTACAGCAATTGTGGCTTGTTTAATAACGTCTTTTTTCAGACAATATCGCATCATTATTTACATTATTCGGACTATTCTTCAGGTGGTTCGAATGTCGAACTTAACCCTTTATTTCGCTCACCTGGGTAGATCTAACGCCTTTATCCACTGTGCTATATGTCCTCAAGGACACATAGCACAGTAGATAAAGGCGTTGGTTAGATCCAGTGACAGAACCCAAAGAGTGTGAGTTTCATACCCGGTTAAGGCAATGGAGAACATTTAAGAGGGAAATTAACAGGAAATAACTGATAACTGACATCCATTAAACATGCCACGTGGAACTAGATCAATCTACCCCAGTGAGCGAAATAAAGGGTTAAGTTCGACATTCCAACCACTTGAAGAAGGCCGGAGCGTACAACGGCCGAAACATTGTGATAAATATGGCGACAAAGATGAGGACAATAGTCCGAATAATGTAAATAATGTACATAATACCTCATCTCAGAAATATAGACAAATATCGTATCAATATCAAGCTACTCTCGTCTATAAACAATAGTAGACGTATATCTTGCATTGAAAGTTCGTGGAAGTAAGGAAATTAGTGAATTTCAACAAGGGCAAATAACTGGATGGCATTAGTGTGGCAAGTCAGATAGAGAAATTGCTAGGTTTTTACAGGTTAATCATCAAACTGTTAATAATATTGTCAAAAACTTTAATGAAGAAGGCCATTGTCGTGTGGAACAACATTCAGGAAGACCAAGCATTGTGTCTGAGCGAACGAAAAGGGCGCTGAAGAGGGAAGTCATCAGAAACCGTCGTCAGAACGTCAAAAATGTCGTCAACAGCACGGAAATATCGCCATATGTGGTGAGAAAGACTCTGAAAGAGCTAGTCTAAGAAGAGTTACAAGAAAGAAGCCCTTGATTTCAGATTTTAAAAAGTGCCTTTGTATGTACTGGGCGAGAGAATTCGAAGGCAAAGATTATGAATTATGGCAGCCGGTAATTTGTTCAGATGACAGTAAATTCTGCCAATATTCTCATTAGAGATTGGTTTATCTTTGGAGAAATCAGAATGAGACTTGAAACACTGAATGTCTGCAGGCGACCTTAAAACATGGCGGGATTGGAATAATAGTGTAGAACACTGCCTGGTTTGGAGGGGATTCTTGTTGATGTGCGGTTGAATGGCTCAAAATACTGTAAAATATTAGAGAAAGGTATACTCCAACTATTTGAAACCAATCAGATTCACAAGAATGTCTACCTTTTTCAAGAAGATGAAGCGCCATGTCATACGAGCAAAGTAGCAAAGGCCTGGAAGGAATCGCAAGGACCCATCTCACTGCTATGGGTAGATCAAAATCATGACATGAATCCAGTAGTGTATGTTTAGGAGCCCTTCGACCGAAGACTTCGAGAACATGCAACCAAAATCACGTCAGTGGCAACCCTTAAAGAAACATTACTAAAGGAGTGTCAAAATATGGCTCAGACGATTGTTGATAACTTGATCAAGTCCATGAAAAATCGAATACAAGCACTGAAACTAGCAAATGGAGGACCTACTCTATACCAGTTCCAAATACTGTTTATTTATGTTGAATAGGCATTGCGTAATTAAATTTTGAAATTGGATGTAGTATATTTCTCCTGGCTACAAACTTTTCTTAAGCCACTGTATATTTATGGGGGTAATTTGTTCCCTGTTTTTACCTTCCAGAAACACGTGGTCATATGATACACAAGAGTGTAATTTCTTACATGTTTTTAACTTCAGAAACACGGGATCATATTATATTCAAGGGGGAAATTTGTTCTCCGTCCTTAACTGAAGTAATACGGAGTAATATTATTCACAAGGATGTAATTTGTTCCCTGAATTTAACTTCAGATGTACGGGGTCATATTATACTCAAGGGTGAAATTTGTTCCCTGTTTTTAGCTTAAAAAAACGGGGCGTATTATACACAAGGCTGTGATTTGTTCCCTGTTTGTAGCTTCAGATATACTCTGTCTTATTATCTTCAAAGGAGTACTTTGTTCCCTGTTTTTAGCTTAAAAAACGATGCGTATTATACACAAGGCTGTGATTTTTTCCCTGTTATAGCTTCAGATATACGCCGTCATATTACCCTCAACGGTGTACTTTGTTCCCTGCTTCTGAGACACGGGGTCATATTATACTGAAGTGTGTAATTTTTTTCCTTCAGAAGCACGAGTTCGTATTGTACTGAAGCCGTATTGTATAAGGTAAGAACGTGCTTTACTTAAGCTTAGCTTAGAAATGTGAGATTTACCTGTTTACCTTGTCCAAAACCAATGTCTCCCGTTATAATCTTTAAAGTCAAACAAACACATTTGCCGATTTAACATCTTTATTGGAAAACATGTAAAACTTTGTTTGGGTTGCGTAATATTTTTAGTACTATCAGAACTTTTATTTTTACTGTCTGCTTACATGTTATCGTTATCTCTTTAATTATAAAAACGAAACTTTTCTTTTTACCTGTAATTAATTGCAACAAGACTAATTTCTGCTGTTTATTTAAGACTAGTATCGCGTATAATTAGATTGAAGATGTATCGATTTATCAGTGATTTTCATTATTGGGCTTTATGTTTGTAATTTCTGTTGTGAATCATGTGGCTTTGGAGTTCGATTTAAGCTTTAGCAACACGTGTAAACAATGTAAAATAATATGCTTAAAGAAATTTGAAAAATAACAAAACTTCAAAGTTCAAATTAAGGTTAATGTTGAATTGGTAATAGCTATCATGTTACCGGAAAGTGGATGATTAAATTGTTACAGAATCGATCTGTTGTTGAGATAATGGTGACGGATGATGATATGCCGTAACTCTTTAGAACGTGTGCAATCACGGCTCTCCTCAATTTCCTTTTTTTTGTAGCTCATAATAATTCTGATAACCATTTACACATTCTCGTTAGCTAAGTTATGTCTTCTTTTCTTTTGTTCTTCTTGCTTTCAGTATGTCCTGTGAGTGTTTAATTTTCTAAGTCCTCTTACCTCATTAAGTGTTCTAGAAATTTCAACTGTTTCTTTCTGTTGATAAGTATAAGTCGCGTTTTTGTTTCCATTTTCATTAGAACTTTGTTGTTGGTCATATCTTCATTCCATGGTATTATCAGTATCATTCTGCAAGCAATATTTTCTGTAGCCTTAAGTCTCTTCTTTCGTCTTTGAGGAGATTGTTCAGCATCCACTTCTATATAGACTGACCTATAGTACATAACAATTCAATACGCTTCCTTGCTTTTGTCAAAAGATTTCCGCTTCTTAACCCTAGAACACTAAGCATCAATTAAAGTTACACCACTACTAAACATGGGTATATCAAAAAATATTAAATATAAATCTTTATTTTGAAATATTTTACATGCAGGCACTTCAAACTTTGTACTTTGAGTTAACATTAGCAGGAACTGAAAAACATATTATTTAGGTAAGAAAATCAAGTACTGAAAATTGTAATTAAAAATAGGAAAATTTGCGCTGGGTACTATATACCCATGGTTAGTGTTCTAGGGTTAACACTCTGCTGTGCATTTCTTTGGTATCTCAATGCGTCTTCGAATTTCGATGTCGTATATTCCGTCTTTTGCAAAAACATTTCCTAGATATTTCAATTTTTGTACTAGTTTGATTTTGGTATCTCCAATTTGTAATTCCATATGTTGGGCTTTTCATTTTGCAGTCAACCATACATTTTGTCTTCTTGCAATTGATGCTTAGTCCTTTCTTCTCGCTTTCCTTTACGACCTTCTTTAAGAGTTCCCGTTTGCTAACAACGCTATGTCATCGGCATATTTTACGTGGTTAAGGTTGTGGCTGGCCAATAATGAATCCCGGTAGGACATCATCTTTTCTCTGGGTCACTTCACTGCAAAAGTTGAATAAGTCCGGTGAGAAGACACATCCTTGTCTTACGCCCTTTTCTATTTTTTGTATATATTTACTGAATTCATTTTCTATCCATACGCAAACGGTTTGCACCCAGTATAAGTTCTGTATTATTATTATTATTATTATTATTATTTATTAATATTATTATATTATTGTTATATTATTATTATAATATCATTTCCAAATAAATCAAGCTTACCTGGCATTCTCAACAGTTCTTTGTGAGGTCCTTTATCAAACGCTATGCAGAATCTATAAACATTTTGTACTTGTATTGCACCTTTTGGTATCATTCGGAGCATGTTCCTGTTTATATAAACCAGAGTAGTAAACGCATAAATAAATGTCCTCGAAAACAAACCGGCGTCGTGTGCGATGTTTTCCAAGGAAAAGAGAAAAGTGTAAAAGCCAGCCAGAAAAAAAAAAAGCTTACGACAAGAAATGCTTACCTGGGTAAACAACGTTCCACGTGTTGGACTGTCTAAAAAAAAAAAGAAGATGAAGCGTATGGCCTTCATAAACTCTCGTTGTCAGCGTGAGTCTCGAAGGGTATGTCCATTCTCAAAAATATTCGCATTGACTTATGCAAATTAGATTCTATAAAACGAGTAACGTGATTGCAATCGAGGAGTTTCTCTATGAATCGTTAAGTTGCGTGGAGGAACGGTTCTTAAGACGTGCGACTGCTGGATTGAATTTTATCCCCCACATAAAATTCTATTACAACTAGCATAATTATTTCTTATTCCTCTTCTTTTTTCCCAGTTAGTTGAACTATTTCTTTTTAATTACGATCAGTTTTTTTTTTAGTCGGAAATATAATTATTTTAAAGATCAGATTTGTTCCTGTTTTTTTACTGAGTGAGTTTTTTTTATGGCTTATAGGTTATTTAGAACCAGAATATAGATTTAGATTATAAAATATCTTCTTTTACTTTGTTATATAATAATGATTTAGTGATATAAGTTTTACTAATTAACCCTTAGCCGGGGAGAGGAAGTGGATTCATGCCTTTCCAAACGGTATTTGCGCGTAAGTGAAAGTAAGAAACCCGACTGGAATTGGAACTCGGCTCTCTCTTTTTTAACCCTAGAACACTAACCATCAATTAAAGTTACACCACTACTAACCATGGGTATATCATACCCGATTTTGAAAATATCAAAAAAAATATTAAATATAAATCTTTATTTGAATATATTTTATATGTAGGCACTTCAAACTTTGTACTTTGAGTTAACATTAATAGGAATTGAGAAACATATTATTTAGGTAAGAAAATCAGGTACTGAAAATTGTAATTAAAAATATATACCCATGGTTAGTGTTCTAGGGTTATCCTACAGGGTCTATAATGAAAGTATAAAAGAGGACAATGATATAAAAAAATAAAGAGTATCCATCGCCACCTCCCCCCCAAATATGAATATCTGAGTAACTACATGTTTGAGGCAAACGAGATTAAATAGGCTTGAAAACCAATAAACGATTTATTTATCAAAGTTCGAACAATATATTCAAAGTGGTGTGGATTTTATAACCGATTTCACAAAGCTTGACAAATGTTCAATATGCGCACCACCTGTGACACGACACACGTCAAGACGGTAGTCCAGCTCTTGCCAAAAACATTGTAGCATGTCTTGCGCAGCATTTTCCAACGCCTCGGTGCGGACTTATCTCAATGAGAATCTACCAGGAAGATGGCTCGAACGTGCCAATGATAATTACAACGTGCTGTTGAAATGCCCACCACGTTCACATTGACTTGACACCTTGTGATTTTTTTCTATGGGGGGCTATATGAAAGGACGGGTCTATATCCCCACTTCTTCATACAAGCAGAAAGCAGAAAATCACTGAGGAGCTGGAAAAATGCTACGCAAGTCATGCTACAGCGTGTTTCGTAAGAGCTGGACTACCGACTTGACGTGTTTCGTGTCACAGGTGGTATGCATGTTGAACATTTGGGAAGCATTGTAAAAATTGCTTATGGAATCTATATCACTTTAGGAAAAAAGTCCACGGTATTGCCCTCTTCAAAAATACAAGGACCAAATAAAAAAACAAACACTGAAAGCCAATGGACTTGAGCCTAAATCGTTGGAGAAACAAGCCCGAGACTTTACCAATTAGTGGTGTTCCATCACCATCAGAAACAAAAACTTTGAAGCTATCAGGAGAGAAACGACACGAGAAAAAGGCTCAACAAAATCGACCTCGTTCTCCGACAACGTTAACATGCAGTCAATGTCACCATCTCTTCCATGCAAAAATTACTTAGTCATCAACGACATCGTCATAATGGAGGCGAAGAAGCAAAGAAATTCAATTTTAGATGCAAGATAAATTCGACGAGATAACTCAAATGATCTCAAATTTTAACAAAATGTCTATAAAAACTATGTTGACTGTGAGGAGAATCTACCAGGAAGATGGATTAGGTGTGCCAGTGATAATGACAACGGGCTGTTGAAATGCGTTGTGGCACAGGTAGTGCTCACCTTGAACATTTGTGAGGCATTGTGAAATTGCTTATAAAATCTACATCCATTTGAAGTTTTTATCCAAATTTTGATAAAAAAATCTTTTATTGTTCAACATGAAGCTTATTTAATTTCGTTTGCTTGGGACATGTAGTTACTTAGATATTCACATTTAAATTATGTCAATTTTGGGGAGGACACCTTGAATATATATATATATATCTATATATATATATATATATATATATATATATATATATATATATATATATATATATATAAGTGGACACTGAAGTATATATACTTAAATATTTGTATCTATAATAAGAATGTATAAACATAAAAATGTCTTAAAAATAATTGTCGGACTTTGTCCTTTTCATAATGTGTGACGTGTCATTTGTTTACATTTGATACGCCATGAGCAGATATGAATGTACGTGAGAGATTCATGGAAGATTGAAGTTTAAATACAGTAAATTCGACCTTGCTAACCGAACGCTCCTTCGTGGCCAAATCGGGAAAGGCACGACAAGCTAAATGACGGTTCCGTATAGGATACAGGATCGAATCCTGTCGGAGGACGAATACTTTCTGTGAAAATTTCTAGGACATTCAGGTCGGTAAATGCTGTTTAATACTGTTTATTATAAACAGAGCATTTACTTAAATATTTGTATTTATAAAAAGAACGTATAAACATAAAAATGTCTTAAAATATATATATATATATATATATATATATATATATATATATATATATAAAAAGTGGACACTGAAGTCAACATTCAGAGGCTACAGACTGTTTCATGCTTTCCTACAAGCCTAGATAAAGTAGAGAATCACTGAAGGGCTGGAAAATGCTACGCAAGACAAGCTACAGCGTGTTTGGCAAGAGCTTGACGTGTGAAATCGGTTATAACATCTACATCCCTTTGAATATCTTGTTAGCATTTTGAGGAATAAATCTTTTATTGTTCAACATGAAGCTTATTTATTTCATTTGCCTGGAATATGTGGTTACTCAGATATTCCATTTTAAATGATGTCAGCTTTTTGAGGGACACCCTGTATATGCCAAGTGATTCAGTTTTGCTAGGCGTGTTTACGTCCGCAACGCCGCAAGAAGGGTCACATCAAAAGAAAAAGGATGAAATGAAAACATTTTCTTTCTTTCATTAAACAACTGACAATACAAGACTACAATAAAATTTAGCTTAAAATAACGGAGTAATATCCTTGTGTCGCCATTGAACGAAACGTAATCATTGTTTTTATCAAACATTGTTGCCATTGGCTTTGAATTAAAAGAATTATGTTGTATCGTGGAGGGGGAGAGAAAAAGAAGTAGAAGGAGGAGAGAGGAAGGGAGATTAGAGTGAGAGGTAAACTAAGGGAGGTAAGCAGGATGAGTAGTGTGAAGAATAGAGAGATATAAGTAAAGGAATGAAGAGAGAGTGTGAGGTATAAAAAGAGCGAGATATGAGAGAAGAGTAAATGGAAGGGGAAGAAGAAACGAAGGAGTGATAAAAAATAGGAAGTAGGAGGGAGGGGGATAGATAGATCAGTAAAGAGAGCAGGTAGGGATAAAGAGAGAGAATAGTGTGTGAAATAAAGAGAGGAAGACATAAGGGAAGCGTGGAGGGAGGAATGAAAGTGAGAGAAGTGAGAGAAGAGTAGCAGGGATAGAGAGAAGAAAATAGGAGTGAAAGGGGATAAATAGAATGAGATAAGAGGGAAGATTAGACGGAGGGATAAAGAGAGGCAACACGGAAGAGTAGAGAGTGATGATAAAGTGAGTAGGGTAGGAGTAAAACAGAGGCATGAATAAAGAGAGGGACATAGGAAGAATTAGTAATGGCAGGAATAAACAGAGAGCGATGGGAGGAAAATAGAAGAAAGGATGAATATAAGAGGGAGAGTAAGAGAGGGAGATAGGAAGGAAGAATAGAGGAAGAGATAAATTGAAAAGAAAGGAGGTAAGGAGAGAGAGGTGGATAAAGAGATGGAATGTGGGAGGAAGAAAAAGAGAGAAATGTGAGAGGTAAAGTAAACGTGGTTTTATTTCGAAATACGAAGATCTGCAGAAAAATCCTGGGTTCGAACAAGAAGCCTTTGAAAATTTGGTTAAATTTTAGGAAGTGACTCAGACGAAAAACTTTACATCGCCCCCACGTATACGTTCAACTGAAAACACTGACTGGACATAAAACATGTTTTTGTTTTTAAGTAAACGGAAAAATGCGTTAATCAATAACGATAATAAATAATTTTTTAAAACCTTTATTATTTGATTCATCAGAAGTTAAATAAAAATATTGAAAATCGATATATGAGTATATTCATAAGAGACATTTGTTTTGTTTTATTTAACTATTTTCAGTATTTTTGCACTCTTAGCGATTCTTAAAAATGGGTGGTTGTTTTTAAAAAGCGTTCCTGAGATCTATTGTTGTTTTCTCCGTTTTAAAACGGATGCCAACAGTTCGAAATAATTCCATCCCTTGCATTTAATGGATTACTATAGAACAATTTTATTCATATAAGAAAATGAATATATATATATATATATATATATATATATATATATATATATATATTGTGTGTGTGTGTATCTGTTCGTTCTTTTATTATAATATATATATATATATATATATATATATATATGTATATGTATATATGTATCTTTTCTTTCTTTTTTTATTATATATATATATATATAATAATGCGTATATATATATATATATATATATATGTATATATATATGGACTAAGTAAACTTGAATGATTTACAAGACGGAATTCGTTGCTGACACCCGTTGGTCCAGTTGGAATTACTCTTACTATTTTAACAGTCCGGGTTCGATTCTCGATAGTGTATGTGCGCTGCTGATGAGTCCCAACGGGCGTCCACTGCATTCTCTTGAGGATTCTTCTAGACTCGATGAATTGCTTAATTATTCGAATCCCCCGAATATAATTATGTATAATTATATTATGTATATATTTGTTGCTTAAACGTTATTTTTAATGGACACCCATATTTGAGTAGATACTCTGTTTTTATTTATTTATTAAACAGTATATTTATTTATTTATGTATATGCATCAGCCTGAATAATTCGAGAAATCTAATTATGGGTATGCAGTAAAATTAAAGTTTAAGCAATACATTAAAATATGCACGATTAATAAATGAAAAATCCGTATGTATATATATATATATATATATATATGTGTGTGTGTGTGTGTGTGTGTGTGTGTGTGTGTGTGTGTGTGTGTGTGTGTGTGTGTGTGTGTAAATATGTAGAAAATAGGAAAGAACGCGTTAGGTAAATAATCCGAAGTTCTTTAGTATTTTTGTTTTTATTTTTAAAAAATAGTGCTCAACACAAAAGTCGAGCCTAAATTATAATTATTTTTTTAGAATATGATTCCTTCGATACATAAGAGTTCTCATGTTTCAAAAACAAGAGCCAAAAACTTCAATATAATTATTAAAATTAAATATAAAATTAAATTATATATAGTCAACGATCTAATTCCTAACCAAAGAAACAGGGACCTTGACGGTTATAATTAATTTCGCTCACAAAGAGACCTCAGACAGTTCAAAGATTAAATGAAAACAACCTCGTTTGAAATAAATAATTGCCTACGGAGGAAAAAGCCGAAAAAAAAAAAACAAGCTTGAAACGCTTCGCCCACACGGAAAGAAAAAATATACAAAGCAAGAAAACAAACAAAGAAGCTAAAAACAATAAAAAGACTAAACTAATCTTCGTTTTCCGATTTCCTAATCTTATTTTTATCCCTTACTCTAGCCTGACTTTGTTTTTGTTTAGCCTTGATCACTAAAACATTATATTTGATGTTTAAGTGAACCCAATATTATTGCAACCAATAAGGACAGAAAAGAGATTTTGTATGCCCATAGTATTTAAATAATATAATTGTCTATGCCTTGTTCGTTCAGGAGGTGAGTGACAATAGCTCTCCACAATATCCTATCTTTGTGGCTCTTAACAATATCTTTTTACTATATTTCTTACTCCCTCTTCTGCCATCCAATTATAGACTTTTTTTAGGTACATTACTCAGTATTTCTTTCTTTCACTGTCGCCTTCAATATCCTGTGGGTGTCAAATTCTCCAAACCAATTTTTTTCATTACGTGTCGAATTATTTTCAAATAGTTTTTTTTTTTCTGATTCTAAGGATAAATGTTTTATTTTATTTACCCTACTACTACTAATTTGCTCATATGCTTCGTCCATGGTATTTTCAATATCCTTTTATAGACTGACATGTCTGTTGCTTCAGATCTCTTCATCTGAAAGGACGTTTTCCAACATTCCCTGTCATAGATGAAGATTGATATCAAACAGTATTTCAGCACTCTTTTGTCTGTTTCGTTTCAAGTCCTTTCTCCATCTGTGAGAAAGTTGCCCAAAATACCCTGCCATTTATAGAGAAGTATATCTAGCCGAGACGAATAAATGATCAGATATTAATAAGTGTAATGATTCATCATTAATAATATTTTAATCGTAGGCTGACTACAGTCGAAATTATAGAATCATTATGGACTCAACGATCTTGTCGATATATATATATATATATATATATATATATATATATATATACATATATATATATATATATATATATATAATTTATAACATAAATATGTTATAAAATCACTACAAAAATAGCCATTTTGTTTCAAACCCCTGGTGTCTTATCAAGAGAATTTGAAACTTTTAAAACCATTTATTTTGCAGTCAACATCATCACTTGATAAGACACCAGTGGTGTTGAAACAAAATGGCTATTTTTGTAGTGATTTTATAACATATTTATGTTATAGATTTAAAAAAAAAAAATAATTATATCTGCTCTACTTTGTATTGAGCACTCTTTTAAGAATAGTAATTGTTGTTTATTGGAATTCATTCCGTATATACCAATTATATACTATATATATATATATATATATATATATATATATATATATATGCACCAATTATATACTTGTATATATATATATATATATATATATATATATATATGCCAGTGTTACATACGGTTTGAATTCAAAGTTGTCTTCTCCTAGACTGGTTGGCAATCGTGTGTAAATAGCCCAGGCTCTCTCTACCTGTGGCGGAAAAAAAGAGAATGATTCATATTTTTCCCAAGGGTATTTGTACGAAATTTGATGGAACGATTACAGGGTGTAATCGAAATCGGCTCGCCGATTTCCCGTTCTAAGCCGTTAACCATTTCACTACCTTCACATCCACCTTTAGGCCGACAAACTTTTTTTTTAACCATTGGATTTTCCAATGATTATCATCCCGGCAACTGGACTTCAAATCATGGTGACAGTAACGGAAGGATATCCGGTAATGAGCTTCCATTATCTGGCCTCTTATATACGATGCCGTGTTATTTTGTCGATAAAACAGTATTTTCTTAGGATCTAAGAGAGCAAATTGGCGTCCATCACTAGAAGCAAATCTGACCTTTCTTTTTATTGCCTTTGATGATAGGCTGTGAGAAAAATTTTCAAGCTTCGTTGAAACCATATTAAGAATTATTAACGAAGGAAGAAAATGATAAAATATAAAAGTGTCCTAGGGAAGATTAACACATAAAGAAAATGTAGGAATTATTTGCTTATTTTTATTTATATTTTTTAGGTAATATTAATTCTTCCTTTCTTCTGATTATAACAAAAAAAATTTCCAGAATCAAGGCTCTTCACAGATTCCGTTTCTTTATTATCTGATGTGCCACAACTTAAAGACGGTAGAGTGGTTCCATCTTGCTTCCTCAATGGTTTTCATATCAGAATTATTCTTAAGTTTATTTTTATAAAAAGTTTTGCATCGTGAAATCAGACAAAGATCGGGGTTTTGCTAACAATGAAGGACACATAAAACCATTTTTCCCGTGCTTCATTTCTGTGATATGGTTAATAATTTATATTTAATAATTGGTTATCGTACAGATGTACAGATGTTGGTGCCATTTAGTCTGTCCTTGTTTTATTACCTATTTCACACACACACGCGCGCGCACGCGCGCGCGTGTGTGTGTGTGTGTGGAATAGGTAATAAAATAATTTTTCTGTGACACCCGGCACGATGGAGTAATGGATAGCAGCTTGAATTGATGTATCGAGTTCGAATTCCAGTCGAATCCATTACATTCACTTACAGGCTAATACCTTTGGGAAAGGTTTTCTTGAGCACTTAACGAAGGAAAATAGTCTAGCCACTCCCACAATAACGAATTCTGTAACGGACCGGGCCTAAAAATACACGTAAACCGGCAGAGAGCTTATTCCAAAAAATTTCGCTTGAAGATGAAACGGGACTAAACACCACAATCCAACTTAATTTTAATAATTTTTTGGATATTTCGTCACTCGTTTTTGAAACATGAGATATGTAGCGAAGGAATCATATTTTTAAACAAAAAATATTATTATAATATAAGCTCTACTTCTGTATGGAGCACTGTCTTCTTAAAAATAAAAACAAAAAATACTAAGGAAGCCCGGATTATGCACCCAACGTGTTCTTTTCTATTTTCTGCATACCCACGCACTTATATATATATATATATATATATATATATATGAACATTGAAGTCAACACGCAATCATCAGGCCATTTGCGATGTGTTTTTCTCGACTATTTATATATACAGGTCAGTGGTGCATTGTGGTAGTCTATTGCATTGTGTGTAGTCTATTCTAACGGTTATTTTGTCAGGAGTGGTTTGTTAATTTGTTTATTATTTACTTTATTTACATTATTCGGACTATTGTCCTCATCTTTGTCGCCATATTTATCACAACGTTTCGGCCGTTGTACGCTCCTGCCTTCTTCAAGTGGTTGGAATGTCGAACTTAACCCTTTATTTCGCTCACTGGCGTAGACAGTTCTAGTTCCACGTGCCATGTCTAATGGATGTCAGTTATCAGCTATCTCCTGTTATTTTCCCTCTGAAAGTTCTCCACTGCCTTAACCGAGTATTGAACTCACACTCTTTGGGTTCTGTCACTGGATCTGACCAACGCCTTTATCCACTCTACCATGTGTCCTCACGTCTGATCTTACGCTTTTATTGTACGGTGGGTCGAACCATATGATGTTTCTCTTCATTTTAGCTTCTTTTTTTTCTCCTCTGTGGTGTGTATGTAAGTGTTACCGGGAATCTACTATCTTTTAGTGGGTGGGGGTCATAGTTTTCCTTAGCTTCGTTGAATATTATTTCTTTGGAAAAAGTGTCGGAA